>PVHP010039950.1:0-16122 GCA_004024765.1 Zapus hudsonius | reverse complement strand
CCACAGTCATATTGTGGACGATCCATATGGAACCCTGCAGAGAAGGACGGGAGGAACAAGGGACCCATAGCCACAGCCATTCATCCAACTCAGGATAAGCCTAATGTGTTTGTGTTTTGCAGGATACAACGAGAGAGGTGTGGCCCATCTAACCTTACCAACCAACCTTAGGCCGATGGATGAGATCCTGACAAGAGAGAAGCCACCACAGTCATATCAGGGAGGATCCACAAGGAACTCAGCAGACAATGAATGATGAACAAGGGACCTATAACCACAGTCATTGAATCAACACAGGATAGACCATTGAGACAGGAACCATGGATTTTCGACACAAGGACCTCTAAGTCCGCAACAATAAAGCAGCCTTATTACTCACCCACCATGACTCAGGGAACTAAGCGGAAGAGGGGGCGGAAAGATTGTGAGAGCCGTGGTGGGGGAGACTGACCGGAGGCATGACACCCATCAGTAACAACACACTTGGTCCAGGAAGACTGGGATGAGTACTAAGATATACAGGATACCTTGCCACAAGGACTAATACAGACAGCCCACAGAGGAGGATATACAACTGATCAGGGATGGGGAGGGGGGGAATTGGGGAATTCGGGATAACAACGCATGGTTTGCCCACTAAATAATGTAACTCATTATGGACAATAAATATATATTAAAAAAATGACAAAATCTATTCATATGTGAATCTATGAATAAATTATGGCAAAAAGAGAAGAGCATACATCAAAATAGCAATTCCAAGAACTTTATCCCCACACAGTGCAGTGATGATAGATGCTTGTTTAGCATGTGTAGAACCTAGGTCCAATATTTAGCCCTGAAAAAAAATAAAATAATTTTAAAAGCTTCTTGTCATTCTATATGAAATACTTTTAAAAATTTGCCAGATTTGACTTAATACCACAAGCTATCTGATCCACAAAAATGTGTAAATAGTACATTTGTTGTAAAAATGTTAATATTAAAAGAAAGCCACAAATGGGTCGGGCTCAACAGGTCCTGGTCTCAACAGCTTTGGTACCGATTCTGCAATCAAGGTTTCCAAATATGTTTACCAATCTGACTTACTTACTTTCCTCATGATGAAGCATTTACAATTTTGAAAATAAACACAAACCCAATAATAACAGTGATGATGCTTTAGGTCTGGTGGCTGCTACTGTCTGTCAGCAAACCCAAACCCAAACTCCCACTGTCTCGAGTGAGATTTGTGCTGCCAGACCTTTTCCATTAATTTCTTGTTTTTATGTCACTAGACCTAGGTTGGCCTTGAGCCATTTTCGATTCCTGCAGGTTTTAATCCTTGGCTCATAGGCTAATTTTCAGCAATAGATTTAAGGTCTCTAAATGAGTTAGTTGTTCTTTGGAGAAAAGGTTACAGCCTCTGCATGTAAATAAATAATGAGCTTGGGACTTGAAGCTTGGAGGGATTTTCTCACCTAATCAAATTGTTTTCCATTCTGTGACTTTTATACAATCCCATAGAGAAAAACACTCGATGACAGTGGTAAGTAAAAACACTGTTAATAATAGAGTAGAAACTGACCCAGGGTCAAGTTTAGTTGGGAATGTGTTATTTTAAAAAATTAAAAGCAGCTATTCAAACCTTACGCAAATGCTTCAACCACCTTACCCGTCACATCTGTGTTCAAAATTGTGGAGTCTACCTCACAACCTCACATAGAGGGAATCTTCAGTGATTTTTGTTGGATTCCTGCTCTTATTATTCATCTATTTTATTTTATTATTCATTAATTTGTCTTATACTGAATGCTTACTCAGAATTAAACTGCATACAAACCTGAGAAATCAGGAATAAAGGAACCATTGATTACGTAGACTCAGATAGTATTCAGGATGTAAACATTTTAACAGATACATCTAGAATACTTTGACAAATAATATAACTGAAGTTTTCATGTAAAAATTTTAAAGGCAAATCAACAGCATAAAAAATGTCCTTCTTAGAGAGGAGGTCACCTAGAGGAAGACTTGTGAAGACTGATGGAATTTATTTAATTGAAGTGTTGAGACATGTTGGCCAAAGAAATGTATTTCAGGGAAAGGCATTCAAAGTGCTATGATGAATTAAAAAATAATAAAAAATGAAAGGAGGCAAGAGACAAAGCTGAAAAGGAAGGCAGACGCACAATCCTAACCAGTCACCTACCACAAAGGTGTGCATGTGTGTGCGGATGTGTGTGAAGTGTGTGCATATCACTGACTTCTATAGAGAAGTGAAAATCAGACTATTTTTTTTTCAGAAAGGCAACTATATACTTTGAAGAAATATTTATAAAGCCACAGTAACAGAAGCAAGAAAGCCATTTTGGAAAATGTACTAAGCATCTTTGTGAGAACAGTATGGTCAGTTAACTTACCAGACCACCTAACTTGATCTAACAGTTTTTCTGAGGGGCCAGGATTTCAGAAAGAGCTGAAAAAGGACAGTGGATAGATGTTTAGGATTGTTACCTTGAATAATCTTCTCACATTCAGCATTCAATGGTTTTATGCAAAGATTAATAACTACACCTGTGGAATACTGGTGAAATCCAATTAGATAAAATGATGGTGTTTAGTACTAGCTGTGTACTTGATTGGTGCCAGGTAAAAAAAGTTTCCTTAACTAAAATCTAGCCAGGGTTCACTGAGCCCTGTTCTCCATTTGTCTATAAATTTGACCTAAAATTACAACTTCTCTGCACAACTAATTGCATCCACCATTATTCCCTATAACCAAAGTCTGAAACAAACACACATTCTAACAGCACAAGGCTTCATCCCTTGGATGATCCTTGTTCCCCTTAAAGTGAGTGTTGAAGAAAGCCCAAGTCTGCTAAAAACATTTCTCTTTGTTCTAGCTACACCTGTCTATAGGCCTTCCAGCAACCTTTCTTAAGAGTATTTATTAAAATGTATAGTCTTCCTCTGTCTATTTCAATTATATATGCATATATATGTATATACGTGTATATATGTATATGTGTATATGTAGACAGATACATACATATATAGGTATATACTTTACATATGTGTACATCTATATATACATATACATGTATGTGAGCATGTGTATTTTATTTCCTACAACTCTGGAGAAGACCTCTAAGCTATGAAATAATTATTTTGAAATTCAGTATCAGCAAGGATTAGCATTCTAGTCTCCCGTCTCTGTGGAAAGATATGATTGGAACCATCATAAATGAAAGCTAGCAGGTACAGCTGACCTGATAACCTTGAAAATGATCAAAGCTTTGTAATGGTTATATATCTTCGACTCCACTCAGTTCCCACTTCTATTTATGTCCCTCCTCTTTAAAATACTAAGCCAATCGCTTTACCAATTAATGCTCAGTTCCCTCACGAGGGGCTCTCTTCCTTATGCAGCAGTATATGACCAATTAAAATCTCTTCTCATCACATAGTGTGGAACCCCACTAACATTTGACAAGAGCATAGTGTGTTTATCCTTTGTGCCTCAAAACACATTTACAACTAGGTGCTGTGGAGAAGACATATATCTCAGTAGGTACAGTGCTGGTCATGAAAGCTTGCGCAGCTGGGGTCAAGTTCCCAGCAACGACATCCAGACATGCAAGTGTGTACCTGTCATCTCAGCACTCAGAAGCCAGATAGGTGGATCCACGGTGAAAGCTAGCAAGCTTGAATATCTGAATCATTGAACCCTGGGTTCAGAGAGAGACTTTGGCTCAATAAAACATGTAGGAGACAATAAGGGAGACCCCTGATGCTTACGTCTGTCCTCCAAATGAATGCACATATACACATATATCCACTCACACATATGGGTGCTCACGTGTACATGCAGATGCATATACATGCTTACAACATACACCAATACAAATGAGAGAAAAAGGGGGAAAAACACTGGGTGTTACCTTCTTCATTTTCTGTTTTGACAACCTTTGTGTGTGACCTCAACTTAAAATGCAATTAAAGGATGTAGAAAAGCTTTCAAACAGTCTGATTTAATTTGGTCATATGAAGAATAATATGCCCCGTTTAAGACAATTATCAAGTGCACAAAGTCCAAGCCAGGGGAGATACCGACCACATGACTTTGGCACACAGTTCAAAGTTTTCCATTTACATTCTAAATTTCCATCTGAAACATGTTTTGCTTTCAAATCCATTCCCAGATCTTGTACCAGGAAGAAACTAATTAAATCACAACTGTTCCTTCCTCTAATTATTGTCAGCAATGTTTGCAGTTAATTCTTTTTCATTATAATATTAGAAGTAAAAGAGTCAGTTATTGTTTTAATTGCCCATTATAAGGCTAATAGGATCTGGGTGGGCAAAGTTTGTTCTCTGTCCAGTAGGTCCAGTGACAAATTTCCTTATGGCTCAATTCAAATATTTTTTTGATCATAGGATAGGAACCATTGCACTTTCACCCATTTATTTTTGTATATTCTTCCACAATTTGTTTGTTTTTCGAGGTAGGGTCTTGCTGTAGCCCAGGCTGACCTGGAATTTACTATGTAGTCTCTGGGTAGCCTCAAGCTCATGGCAAACCTCTGACCTGAGAACTATGAATAAAGGTGTGTGCTACCACACCCAGCTCACAAGATTTTGACTTGAAAAAAAATAAATATTCTATTGATAATTTTGTTTCTATTAGTATGAAAGGTAAATATACCAATAGAAGAGGTTCTTATCATGGCCAAAGGGAGAAAATACGTAGACCACAGTTAATTATTCCAGGAACTAAATAAACAAGCTGCCTCTTTAGACTATATATATTCATTTTAAAACTGGGAAATTTCAGCTATGACCTTGAGACTAGCTTTTCATAATACCTGCTGCCATGCACCCATCAGTACTTGAACATTCCCAAGACCCCTTGCATATGTTTCTGTGTCCTAATAACCTCCCCAAATATGCATTTGTTGTCTGCACATACTAGAAGTCATGGTGACTTGCACGTATTGCTTTGTAATCCTACTGCAAACGAAAGCTTTAAAGAAAGAACTGCAAGTTCCTCCCTGTATTTTACTTGACTTAGAAACTGAGTGGCCATGATATATTCAGTTTTCTATGTTGGAAAACATAGCTTTATTTACTCTCAGCTCTAGAATAATGTTATAGATTAGAGAAATTGGGCTTGAAAAATAAGACAATGTAAAATCAATCTGGTACAGTCAGAAACAAGAATAGATCCATGCCTCAGTTTAGGAAGTTTTGTAGAGAAGCACAAAGCTGATAGAAACTGGAGACTATGAACCTGACTCTATGGTCTCTCTTAATAACTGCTGCTCAGTGTTCTTTGCAAGTATTATATATATATATATATATATATATATATATATATATATATATATATATATATATAGAGAGAGAGAGAGAGAGAGAGAGAGAGAGAGAGAGGGAGCAAGAGAGAGGTCAATAAATATTATCTGAGCAAATTGTACCATCTTTCCTCTTATTAAAAAATTATTGATGATTGCAAAAATACTCCTAGCAGTGCAAGAAAAGACCTAAAGAATCTTTGCTGGATAGAATGCAAAGAAAATAATGTAAAAGTATCTCAGTGAAAATGGAGCATAGTATTTAGAGTTGCAAAGAAGTAAACAGAAAGCAGGGAAGAGACAGTGATGAAGGGCTTTGAAACACTTGCATTTTAAAATAAGAGTTTGGAATATGACTCAATGGGAAAATGTTTTCTCCACAAGTATGAGGACCTGAATTTGGGTCCCTCAAACTCGTGAAAAATGACAATTGGGGTGGCACATACCAGTGTCCCAGTTCTGGAGAGGCAGAGACAGGGAATTCCTTAAGCTCACTGGGGAGCTACACTAGCCATATCAGCATGAGCCCCTTCTCAAAGAACAAGGTGGAGAATGATCAAGGAAGACACATGATATTAGTCTCTGTCCTCCACAGGCATATGTACACACATGCATATCCCTCCCATGTGCATCCACATCCATACACCACATACACAGCTGCATGACCCCCACCCCAACTTTTACAATAGAAAATTTTCCATTGTATCCAGACTACTCCATAATGAAAACTTTAGTTCATCTGAAGCAATCAGTTTTCCTATTAGTCCACTTTCTTTGTGCTAATAAAATACCCGAAGCTGGGCATTTATAAAGCAATAAAGACTATAAATTTAGAGAATAAAAGTCTAAGATTTGGCAGCCACAGCTAGTCAGCCTGTTGTGAACACACACCAAGTGGCTATATTACAACAGAGTGAAGGGCCACATGAAGAAGGCATGGGTTTGCTTTACAGTAACTCATAGGTTTAGAACAATTAATGGAGAGCAGTGTATAATGAAAACTTCACTTACTCCCGAGAGACCTAATCATGTAAAAGGCTTTCTTTCAACATCACAGTGCTAGTGGCCGCCTTTTAAAACACAGGCCTTTAGAGAACACACACAAACTCGGTCCACATCTGTTGAAAAAGCTGACTATCTAAGCTCCTGAAGGCAGGAATCATACCCTACATACACCACTGGATTAAGGCCAAACCCTCTGTTTTTCACATATATTTTTATTCATTAATTTTTTATGGGAGGAAATAGTTTATTTTACAATATATTCTCAAGGGGAGGCTCCATGATGACAGGGTAAAGGTGTGGCATGAACAGAGGCAGGACATCACCTACTCCACAACAGGTGGAAAACAGCAAGAGCCAAAACCTCTTTGTCCTTAGAATGTTTTTTATAGATCTGCCTGGCCAGGTTTCTAAAGGGTGATCTAAGACCTCACAGTAGGAACGATAAGGACTCTAAAGAGGACAACAGGCATGGAGTCTGTGAGGTCCTGGCGTGTACCTTCAGTGCTCACATGCTAACTGGAGCTGGCTGATGGTTTTACAGCAATAAGATGTGGGGTTTAAGTAAGCATCAGGGCCTATTATTCTCCTCTATGGACACTACTACTAGTGAAGACAATAAAAAAAATCTGAAAATCCCTGGAAGGACTTAACTACATCTTGTGCTAATTCAATTTTTATCTCCAACAAAACAGAAGCAGCATTTCCTGAATTGATTTGGAGTTTTCAGATGCGTGCATTTTCACTGCCACCTACTTACACTAGAAAGTCATTTGACAGTCGGTAACATTGAATATTGCAAAGACAATTTAAAACAAATGGGAGTTGTGCAAATGAGCTCTCCAAATGACAGTCTTTGTTAGTCTGGCCCATGAGTTGATAAATGCAACAGTGAGAGAAACTTGATCACTCGGTTCCTTCAGAGGAAAGCTTGGCATGTAGACTAAGAAGGCGTCATTAGTATAACAGCTCAGAGCCACCACTATTTTAATCATCAGCTAAAATTAATCACATAGCTTTTTAGCAATTGTTGTATTTCATTTGCTCTGTTCATTTTGAGCTATAAATTGTTTTGTTTGCAAAAACAAAAACAAAAGCCAATGGTGATGGTTAATCTTTTATTTAGAATCACCAGAACTCGTCTGTCTGGATGTGTTTGTGAAGGTGTTCACAGAGGGCTGATGTGAGAATACCCACCTTCAATGTAGATGGCATTGTACATAAGGCCAGGTTCTTGCCTGAATAAAATCAGAAACTGAGTTACATCAGCATGCATTTCTCACTCTTTCCAGTTTGCAGATGTAAACCGTAAGCCAAAAAACAGACCCTTCTTTCCTCATGCCACTTTTGTCAGGTATTTTACCAGAGCTCAGAAAAATGCAAGGAATACACCAACATGACAGTCTCAAGGCACTCTCTTACTGGTGAGTTTTTGTAACTTGGGTTATAAATTTCCAATATCTGATCCTTAGATGGGGACATAACAAGGAATGATTAGGCCAAAATATGACTAAATCTTACTTCAGCAAAGACCAAAACCTGGAGGTCCATGCCCAGCATCTAGGGCACTTGATGGCATCTTCTGGGCTTTGGGTAGCCCTAACCTTCAAATTCTATCACCTGTAGCATATACAACCTTTCTCTTGGGGCAGCTCCCCTGACTCCTGTACTGATACTCCTGGCCTCTTCAGCATCCTGAGATCTCTACTTCAACTAGGGCTCCACATTTACTTCTCTTGTTGAGAGTAGAGCTTGGCAGGGTCATTCTCATGGGATTGATTTTTAACTCCTTTAACCCGTTAAACTCTGCTTATGGCATTCTAGGGTTTCTCTAGCCCATAGCAGCAAACTCTTCAACAATCTTCTCACAAACCAATTCCAAAGGCCAACATTTCACCTGGCCACATTTATCAAAGCTATTGAATACTCCTCAGTGCCAATTTCCTCTGTTACTATTTTTATTTCTGTGACAAAAAACCTTAGAAATTCAACTTTATAAAGGAAGGACTTTAGTTCATGATAGGGAAGGCATGGTGGTAATAGCCTAAGGTGGTGGGTTCCATTTCATCCACTCCCAGGGAGGAGAGAGAGAAATGTTGATACTCTGTTCACCTTGATGGAAATGTGTCAATGGTACCTGTGGGTATTCCTTCTTCAGTTAAACTTCCCTCGTAGATACCCTAGGTCTGTTTGTCTCCTAGGCCATTTTAAATTCTGTGAAGTTGACAATGACATCTAATCACCAGTAAAGTCCTTCTATTCTTACGTTCTTCATGGCTTTTATGATAAAGTGAAAATGAGTTTTGGTCAAAGGCTTTGATTACATTAATTGAGATGATCATGTGATCTTTGTCTTCAGTTTTATTTACATACTGCATTACATTTATTGATTTATATATGGTGAATTATCTTTGAAAGAAACAAGCTTGCTCATAGTGTTAGATCACATGCTGTTGAGTTTGGCTTGCAAGTATTTTATCAAGAATCTTGCTGTCTGTGTTCATCAAGGAAATTAATGTACTGTTCTCTTTTCCTCTTGTATTCCTATCTGCCTTAGGTAGCAAGGATCAACTGGCTTTGTAGGAGTATGAGGATGAACCTTCTGTTTTTTCTTTATGGATTTGGTTGAGAGGTATTGATTTAGTTCTTTAAAAGTTCATTTTGGAATTTACTTTATTGGAGAATTTTTATTCATTACTACAATGATATTGCACATTATTCATCTGATTAGGTTGTTTATATCTCCTTATTCAATTGTGATATGTTGAATATGTCTAGAAGTTCATTTTTTCTAGATTTTCAAATTTGTTGGAATATTCATTTAATAATATTCTGTATCTCCAATATTTCTGGTATCAATTATAATTCTCCATTTTGGTTTTATATACTTATTTGTCCTTTCACTTCTTTATTTTAGATAATTAGTGTAAGGATAATTCAATCATGTTTCTGTTGGAAAACAGAAGGCTTTTATTTTTGTCTTTATTTTATTAATTGCTTCCCTGTTCCTTTATATTGTTTCTTTCTACTAATTTCAGTTCATCTTGCTAATCTTCTTCTAGGATTGCTAGGTGCATTATTAGATTATTTATTTGAGAAATGCAAGTACTTGTAGCCATAAACTTCTCTCTGAATATTATGAATTTTCCTCTTTCCACAACCAGTGATGATCCTGGGTACAAGCTTTCAGTTGTTTTTTCTGAGCTCTAGTAGTCTTTCTCACTCTTCACATTAAAACAAACAAACAAACAAATAACATATTTGCAGATGAAGTAATTAGGGTAAGAGATGGAACTCTCTTCTGCAGTTAGAAACAATCACTATATGTAACCATCTCCAACATCTCTGCAGCAATGGAAGCCTTCCAAATTCTTGTAACTTGACTTCTCTCTCCATTCTTGGCCTGGACTACATGCTATATTCATCAGTTACTTGATTTCTTCACCTTACTCCCATACTCCTTTCCCCTCATTAACTTGAACTGTTATTACCCTCAGTTAAAAGAAGCCCTCTTTCATGGCTGTGGTTAGTTTCCCTATCATTAAAATTAATCATTTGAATGTAATATAAAGATATCAAACAGAAAAATAAAAGTTTTACTAGGCTATGAACTAAAATTCCTAGAGATATTTTTCAAAGAAAAAAATATTGGGTGCCGTCTGCTTGGGCTCTGAACAATATTATTTTCACCTCTCAAGATATCTTACCCTGACTCCTTGTCCTTCTCATGAAAGTAGAATTTTATTTGAGTCTTGATCTTATTGACCTATAAACTATAATGTGACTCCCCAAATCCTTTTAACCAATTCTCCCTTTGGAATCATAAGCCTGGAGGAGACCTAATAGCCTGCCAGATGTGCCTCAATTATGAGGGCAACAATACAGCTGTAGCATCGCCAAGGCTATGACTTCCTCTTTTACAAGGTCATTATCTTTTTTTTTTCTTTTTCCTGGACTTTGCCCAGTGTCTTCCTATCTAAATGTCTAAACCTTAGCAATTTACTACTAAGTCTCAATGTCAACTTTCCAAAGATGGTTGTGCTTTTCTTTGCACACCCTTTACTATTCATTCAGAAGAACATATTTAAATTGTCTCAATTTTTAAGTAAAAATAAAATATTGTTTTCATTTTTTCTAGTATTGTACCAGAATGTGTGCCCCCAAAATGACAGTGGACCCTTCCAGGCAACTTTAAAATATATTTCGTTGCAAAAAACCTTTGGTCTTGGAAATTTATAAGTGGAAATTTAAGTTGAATATAATAATAGGAAAAATGGATATCTTATTTTAATAGTACTTTAAATTTCACAAAGGTCAGTGGCTTTCTCTATGAACATCTTAGCAAAAGTTTCTAGATTTCTTGAGAAAGGATAGGAGAGAAACTTATGCTAATGTTTAAACTTATTAACATTATCAATTTATTGTGGGTTTTCTTTTGGAACTAGATAATTTTCTGAGATGCTAACGAATAATGGCTGGTGAAAGAATCTTGGAAAGACAGATACAGATCTCAGAAACATAACAAGATGAATGAGATCACTTAGGTTTTAACATTCAGCATTATCAAAATTAACATATTACTTCAATATACAGTGTTTGAAAAATAATATATATATATGAAGTAGGCAGGTTTATAGGTTTATGTGTATTCTATTGACCCATATCTTATTTATTTATATTAGTAAACTAATCACATAGTATTAAGGAAAATACATTCTTAAGTATGAATTTTGAGTAAGGAAAATCAAAATCATAATCTGTTCTATAATTGTACTTTGGGGAAAGTATTTTGATTAATCAGCTTCTCTTTTATAGCTATCTGAACATATAATTACATATGACTTATAGAGATGTCTACCATACCCTCAAAGGTTTAGGAAGAACTGCAGAAGAGGGGACAGAAAGCATGTAAGAGAGAGCTGGAGAGATGGCTCAGGGTTTCAAGGCTCTTGACTGCAAAGCCTGACAGCTCAACTTTGATTCCCCAGTACACACATGAAGCCAGATACACGAAAGTGGCACATGTGTCTGGAGTTATTCTGGAGTTTGTTCATTTGCAATGGCAGAAGGCACTGGTGCACCCATATTCTCTTTGTCTAACTGTCATTCTCTCTCAAATAAATAAATAAAATATAAAAGACATTAAATAAAATCATGTAAAAGCCTCAGAATGCTTAGGCAAACTTTGGGGTATTGCTTGACATGAATTTACGGGTGCATTCATGACATCACAGTCGTTACTGATAAGCTCACAAGGCCAGCAAGTATTGAGTCCATCAAAATTTGACATAGAGGACAGAGGAAGATAAAAGTAATGGGACAGCAAATAGAGGAGGGAATACTTTGAAGGAAGAGTGTCCTCAGGGAAAGGGAAGCAAAGGAAATGGGAAAATGGATGAGAACATGATCAAAATACTCTGTGTGTTATATTCTGGTCTCTCTTCAGATCGTATAAATCTTTCACCCTTTATAAAATACTATGTGTGTGTGTATTCTTAAATATTTTATTTATTTGAGAGAGGTAGATACAGAGAAAGAGAGAGAGAGAGAGAGAGAGAGAGAGAGAGAGAGAGAGAGAGAGAGAGAGACTGACAGAAATAATGAGTGGTTATGAGCATGCCAATGCCACTTTGTGGATCTGGCTTCATGTGGTACTGGGGAATCGAACCCCAGTCATTAGGCTTTGCAAGCCACCTCTCCAACCTAATACCTAATGTATTCATTGGTGTGTGTGTGTGTGTGTGTGTGTGTGTGTGTGTGTGTGTGTGTGTGTGTGTGTGTGAAGGGAGAGGTCAACACCTCTAGATGCTGCTTCCTACCCTCTGGTTCTTATAATCTTTCTTCACCCTCTTCCACAATGTTCCCTGAGCCCTCATGGGTGAATAAGTCTACTTTAGTGCTAAGCTCTCTGTAACTTCTGGATTTCTCCTTTGATAGGTTTTGTATGTCCTCAGTGTCTGTCATCACACTGGTGCAGGTTGCCAGGCTCACCATGAGAGCAGAACTCTTGCTTAACTCACCAATTCATTTCACTTTGTGTTGTAGGCAACTTTTTCTGTTGCTGTGCAGAAATCACCCAACCAAAGCTGTTAGGAAGGAATGGGTTTATTTGGCTTATGGACTTAAGGACAGACTCCATCATGGCAGGGAAAACAATGTTATGAGCACAGGGGTAGAAATCAACTCTGCCATAGCACTGCAAACAGCAGCAGGAAGGTGTGCCAAATACTGGCAAGGGGAAGCTGGCTTATAACACCTGTAATCCCACCCCCAATAACACAGCTCCAGTGAGGTTCTAATACCCAAACTGCCACCAGCTAGGGGTTGATCATTCATAACATATTTGTTTGGGCGGGGGGGGGGGGCACCTGGATCAAACCATGACACTTTGCATAGCTCATCTTTAAATTATTGCTATTGATCATTTTCTCTAATATAACCATTAGATTCTTTTAATACAACCTACCTGTATATTAGCATTTTATGTATAAAAAGAGCATTTTCTTCTTTTAATTGTAGACAGACTTTATTACATTAAAATGAGGAAAGAGAAGGAAGTACAGAGAGTTCCTGTCACATGGAACATGGGGTAAGCTAAATCCCCAGAATGTTTTCTACATCCTTCAACATTTGAACACTTCTCTTTATTATCTTCCTGAAAATAAAAATTCAAATGACTTTCTAAAAATATATGAGCAGATTTTCTTACACTAAAGCACATAGTGCTTTGTCACAAACAAATTGTTTTCAAGAAAAAAAGAGAAATTTTACAAGATGTGATGGGGATCTGGAATATGTTACATTTACTTTTTTGGATATAGTCTCTATTTGTAAAGAAAAATAAACATTTCTATTGTAAAATATTACTGATGGTATTAAACATAAAGTAGATACTTTTATACATTTTCATTATTTTTAAAAATATAAATTTGATAGAGATTACTTAGGAAAAAAGATAAAACTCACATTTGCCACATAATATGATTAATCATCATAGCATATAAGTGTGATTATGAAATTATATAATTATGGATGCATTATTTTGACAATATGTTAAAAACTTAGGCAAATAAAACCTATTATGTTATCCAAATCCAATGATTCTGAAGTATATAAAATTTCATCATTGCATGAGGAAATGACTTGCCCAAGGCTAGGGGAAAACAGTAATAATGTCAATACCCAGAACAACATTATTAATGTGTTAACAAATCGAAGAGCCATATGCTCATGAAAATCTTAAAGCTATAATGAAATGAGTGAGGTTCAGTATTGCTTTAAGAAAGAAATAAACATTGAAAATAATAATATAACTATCACAAAACAGCAATATCATTTATCAAGTGCCTTTTGAATGACAAATAGTATTTTAACTGCTTCACATGTGTTGTTGTAATGACATGTAACTCATTCAATAAATGAAAGATTTATAGTTTCATCATAACCATTTTGTAGAAGAAAAATGAGTTAGAGTTAGGTAAACTGCCTGAGGTCACATAGAAAGCAATATTATGTCTAATAGTTTCATTTCAGGAATACTCAGGTGTAATGCATTTTATTATTTTTCCTATAGAATGTCATATACATAAACCTTGAGCTCATACAATGACAATTCCGTATAACATCACAAAGGAATCAGGATTTTATCAACAGTCCAGGCACTGTCTTCAGCACCAACCCAAACTCCTTTCTCTCAAAAGTTGGTTCTTACCTGACTACTCACAGTATAGTTCAACTTTGACCGTATAGTTATATAAGTGGATGAAATGTATATTTTTTCTAAATGACTTCATTCATTCCACTTTTTTAGCATACATTAATAGTCTGTTCATTACTTCTGCAATATACTATATTATAATCCATCATAAATACAATTTATTCATTTCACTTAAAATTAATGGGTGTTTGAATTAGAAATTTTATCATATAACATGCTACGAACTTTTTGAACATATCCCCAGAATATATATGAACCTATTATATAAGAAACATATATTTCAGAGAATTACTAAAGGAGTCAATTTTGTCTATAAACTGAACAGGACAGATAATGCCAGACAGACTTCATAGTAGTTGTCAGCAGTCCAGAAATAATGTGGTACCTATAACCTGCATAACACACACATCAGTGGTTACATCACCACCCCACTCCAATCTTCCTTAAACCCCAAACACAACACCCACTATAGATCCTACAAAGACCAAAATTTGCTCCCTCCTTAAGAAAGTTAGACTTTTATGCTAAGGTGGTTAGACCACAAAACAAAAAATAACAGGAAATAAGCTGAGGGCCTTACAGCAAGAGTCACACAATGGGAGTCACCTGTGAGAATATGGAGACAGCTATTATAATCAGCTTTCTTATTATTGGACAGAAAGAACATGACCAAAGCAACTTGTGGAGAAATGGGTTTATTTTGGTTTACAGACTCAAGGGGAAGCTCCATGATGGCAGGGAGAATGATGGCATGTGCAGAGAGGAGACCATCACCTCCTGGCCAACATCAGGTGGACAACAGCAACAAGAGAGTGTACCAAACCCTGGCAAGAGGAAGCTGGCTATGAACCTAATAAGCCAACAACATAGCTATAACAAGGTTCCAATACCCAAACTTCCATCAGCTGTGGATGGATCATTCAGAACATATTTATTTGTGGGGGACACCTGGATGAAACCATGACAATCTATGCCTGTCACCCACAAACTGTAATGTAATGCACTTATTTCAACTCCAAAAGGCCCCCCAACACACCACACACACACACACACACACACACACACACACACACACACACACACACACACACACACATATATATATATATCACAGTCACATTGAAAATAGCTAGCATTGGGCATAGCAAAACATTTAAAACAAATAGGGCAAATACCACATCAATGACCTATCTTGGAGTTCTGATTCTGCCCCTCCAGCTTGGTTACTCACAACACTGGAAAACTTCATCTAGTGTTGGCAGATCCCCTTTGCAGGCATTCTATAGTCCTGGCATTTCACTGGGTCTTCATTGCAAGCCATGGTTCATCCTCATGGCTCCACTGGCCTCTATGCATACAATCCAACACACCTGATTCACACTGTCCATGGTGGTTTTCAGAAACAAAACTGTGTTGCACATCCAATGACACTCTTTGTGCACTTGTTATACTCAAAAGTACTAGGTGGGCTACCAAATTTTTAAGCCAGGAGGAAATGAAGCTATCTTTTTTTTTTTTTTTTGACTTTAACATGCTAGTTTTCAATTTTTTTTTAATATATATTTATTGTCCATAATGAGTTACATTATTTAGTGGGCAAACCATGCATTGTTGTCCCGAATTCCCCAATCCCCCCCTTCCCATCCCTGATCAGTTGTATATCCTCCTCCGTGGGCTGTCTGTTATTAGTCCTTGTGGCAAGGGATCCTGTATATCTTAGTACTCATCCCGGTCTTCCTGGCCCAAGTGTGTTGTTACTGATGGGTGCCATGCCTCCGGACAGTCTCCCCCACCACGGCTCTCACAATCTTTCCGCCCCCTCTTCCGCTCAGTTCCCTGAGTCGTGGTGGGTGAGTAATGAGGCTGCACAAATGTTGCGAGCTTAGAGGTCCTTGTGTCGAAACTCCTTGGTTCCTGTCTCAATGGCCTATCCTGTGTTGATTGAATGACTGTGGTTATAGGTCCCTTGTTCATCATTCATTGTCTGCTGAGTTCCCTATGGATCCTCCCTGATATGACTGTGGTGGCTCCTCTCTTGTCAGGGTCTCATCCATCGGCCTTAGGTTG
>PVHP010039949.1:0-16098 GCA_004024765.1 Zapus hudsonius | reverse complement strand
CCATCTGCAAGCCCTTGCACTACATGACCATCATGAGCCGACCTGTGTGCATTTTCCTGGTGGGGGCAGCTGGGATCTTGGGTTTCATTCACGGAGGGATACAGATTGTGTTCATGGCACAGTTACCATTCTGTGGCCCCAATATTATTGACCACTTTATGTGTGATCTAATCCCACTCCTTGAGTTGGCCTGCACGGACACTCACACTCTGGGGCCCCTGATTGCTGCAAACAGCGGATCACTGTGTTTTATCATTTTTTCTATGCTGGTTGCTTCTTATGTCATCATCCTACGCTCCCTGAGGAATCACAGTTCTGAGGGACGTCGCAAAGCTCTGTCTACCTGTGCCTCTCACATCACTGTGGTCATCTTATTCTTTGTGCCTTGCTCATATCTGTACCTGAGACCCATGACCTCCTTACCCACTGACAAAGCTGTGACTGTGTTTTGTACCTTAGTGACACCCATGCTGAACCCTTTAATCTACACCCTCAGAAACGAAGAAGTGAAAAGGGTCATGAAGAGGCTATTGGGCCAAGTAATGAAAGCTGGTGATAAATGAATCTTATAACTTTTATTCTTAAATAAGCATATCTAGTCATGTCTCATAGATTTGTTCTTTTTAAGTTAAAATTTGGATAGTATATTATCCTCTCTGTATCAAATCTTAATTGAATAGCAATTGTGATTATTATGAATGAGTATAGTGTGATAATACATGTAGATGTGTATGATCAAATCAGGGTTACAATTATTTGCATCCAATCAAAATGTACTACTTTTGCTGACTGTCTGCTCTTCTTCCTCATAAGGTGTGTGAATAGTTGCTGTGAAATGTGGTCCCACTGCTGTGCAGGGAACTTCTTTCTCCTGTGTTGATATACTTGGTACTCATTATCCAACCTCATATATTTCCTGCTTCTCCTTCCTAGCTTTAGCAATCACTGTTTGGCTCTCACTGGCTATAGGATCAAACTTCTGGCCTGAAAATGTATTATGAAACCCAGTACCATGTTCAATGAATATATACTCTCTAAAATTGCTAAAATTAAAAACAAAACTGAATGGAAAAGGTATATCTAAACTACTGAGACAGGGGATCTGAGAGGGAGGGAGGAGAATAGTAAGGGGGCACAAGGGGGGAGGAGGATACTAAGGGAAAAGGATGAATAAGACAGTTTTTTAAAAATATATTTCATTTATTCATTTTTCCAACAGAGAGATACAGAGAGAGAGAAAGAGAGATAGAAATAGAGAGGGAGCACTAGGACCATTTCCTTGTGGGTCTGGCTTATGTGGGTACTGGGGAATTGAACTAGGAGCCTTAGGCACTTGAGGCTAGTGTCTTAACTGCTGAGCCATCTCTCCAGCCCAATAAGACAGTTTTTTGATGACATATTGTAAGCCATTATTTTGTTTGATAACTTACATGGAAACAAAGAAATAAAACTTACAAATGATGACTCCTTTCATCTCTTGACATTCTGGAGGAAGGTAAAGAAGACATCAAGGCCAGGGCAGATTTCCCTCTGCTCTTAGCTTTGGGTTTTCTTGGTGGGGGAGCTCAGAAACTTGTTGACCCAAGGATTTGGGTATCACCTGCTTCTGACACCTCCTGCGCTCTGAGGGCTGTGCACAGGGCAGCTCACACACAACCCCCAGAAGAGCCAGTGCTAAGAGGGCATATCATGTAGATGTAAGCAGGTTAAATATGCTTGTGAAAATCAAATTCATCTCTTAAAGATCTAGCTTTAGATCCCAAGAAAAACAGAATGGGAGATAAAGTAATGTGAAAACAAGAATGAGATGATCTCTCAGTGGTGATGGTCAGGATTGTGATGGTGGTGCTGGTGCTGGTGATGGCAGCTAATGTCCATTGAGTGCATACTGTGAATAAAATCCTGAGCATAGAACATATTGATATTTATCTGTCATTTTTAAATTTTTTTCTTGAAAAAGTGGATTCCTTTATTGGGTGGATAAAGATATAAACCTTTAAGCAGTAATATACGTAGCTAAAAGCACACATAACCCTGGACCCTTTGTGTTCGCACACAGATCTGGCCACCGTTGGGCCCTAAATGCATCAAATTCCCTTATCATTTTATTGAAAAATTAATTTACATAAATTCAATATATACAACATGTATTTTGAAATATGTCTATATTTCAGAGGCTTTGTGGTGGTAGAGACAGGAGCTATGAAGTCATAACACAAATGTCACTTCATGTCCATGAGACATTGTTCCACAGTGCTCCTCCTCTCCCTCTTACATGCTTTATGGCCCTTGAGCCTTGGAGGGAATGATAAAGACGTCTCATTGAACACTGAGCACTCAACATTTATTTTTTCTCAACACTTGGACAAGTTTTGAGTCTCCCTAGTAGTCACATGAGTGTTTTTTCCAAATACACATCTGTAAGTGAATCAGTTTAAATTTTATCTTTCGTAAGCAAACACATGGAATAATTGTCCACTATATTACCAGCAATGTGAGAGAAAACCTACCACATATCTGACAACATTATCAAGTGTATTAGTCTTAAGCTGAGGTTGGGTTTCTTTGACAATGTTAATGCAAACTGTAAATTCACGCAAAACCTTTTAGCTATTAAATTTTATCTCTGTATTCTGTATTTGGTAGCAAATATCTTTTCTGAGGCAGAGACTGGTATCTTTATTTCCTAAATAGCCACAGCTGTTAATCCAATTATTAGTCCATTTCTTAAACTCTTCTCTAGGCTAGATGATGAATATATCATCAAATACTTTCTTCTAATTTTTTTCAAAAGTAATTCTTGAAATAAGTAGTTGTTTTCATACGGAATTTAATTTTGATGTCATATGAATCAGGGATCTAATTTTATTTGAATTCACAAATGGCTCTACATTTTCTTTAGCTGAATCCCAAGTCCTGCTGATGGTATCCTTGTATGAGCAATTATAGAATTAAGTTTCAGTTATACTTAGCTATTAATTTATATCACATAATCAATTATAAAAATAATTGTTTTATAATTTTTATATTACACATAACATATAATCCATGGTGTAATATAATATGATTAATTCATATCATATAATTAAGAACAAAATATGAAAAATTTAGAGATAATATGTTGCTTTAAAACTCCTCAACTGTCATTTTTATTAGATACAGAAGATTGAGGATTAAGAACTGTCTTCTGATAACCTAACTTTATTCTTGAAGTTAAGTTTTGAATTTTTTTATAGTGAAAACATTTAATGACTTTTAAGCTTGTTTTCTAAACTGGAAGTGTGGAGTAGGTTGTGCCTGAGCATATCCAAGTGGGAGAGTTCTGTATACAGGCATACAAGCTCTCTGTCTCTCTTTCTCTTTCTCTCTGTGTGTGTCTCTTCTCTCTATCTCTCTCTGCCTGCAAAGAAATAAATAAAAAATATTTTTAAAAAAGTTTTCAAATATGGGAGCCTATAATCTTAAAAGATAAAAAAAATTAGAAGGTATATGTTTTTAAAAAAAACCGAATAAATTTGAGTATGTGTTCTATCTTCCAGAACAAGAGACTCCCATGGAGAGAGAAGCAGGAAAAGTTGTAACACATGGCAAGAAAGACCATTCCCTATCACCCACTAGAAAACAACTGTTCTATTGTAAAAGCAGCAGATAGTTCAAACCTACTTGAGAAAAGAAAGCAATCTCATCATGGGAAGAAAGGACTGATGTAAAACAATAGTATCAAACATATTAGAAGTTTCCTTTGTATGGAAAACTATTTTAAAAAACATCATCTAGATTATCTAGTTTAATTCTCAAAATGAAACTTTGAAACATAAACGACCTTTACATTTCCCACAGTTTTATTGAGATTAAAATGAATACCTTTAATCGGTAGGGAATTCACGGGGTGTGGTGGCACACACCTTTAATCCCAGCAAAGATAGGAGGATTGCTGTGAGTTCAAGGCCATCCTAGGACTACAGAGTGAGTTCCAGGTCAGCTGGGCTAGAGTGAGACCCTACCTCAAAAAAACAAAAAACAATATTTTAAGTAGGGAATCCTTTCCTTTGCTACAACATGGATGGACATGGAAGATATACTAAGTGAAATAAGCCAGACACATAAAATACTGCATGATCTCACTTACCTGTGAAATCTAAAATACCTTTACTCTTAATTTAAAGACAGGCATCAAGACCATGTAGACAGCCTCTTTTTCATTTACTGAAGTTATGCCACGAATAGTATGCACAGGAAATCAGTCTAAGAGTGATCTGTCTCAGATCACAGAGCTCTGAGACAAGCCCTTAACTGTCTGTTATTATACAGAAGCCACACTGCTGTTGTTAAAATGGGTGATGCGAAGGAAAGAAAATAATCTTGGATGTACACAGGCCTGCTTATATGTGGATGACATGAAGGTTCTATGTTATGTTTGGCTCAGCCCAATTACTGGGCACACAGTTTAAACATTGACATGCCCCAGAACTCAAAGAGTGATCATGAATCCAAAGTAACTGATTTTGAGTTATAAAACTAGACAACCTTAATTGATTGGCCAATTAAGCACATCAGACAACAGTTTTCTTATTTGTAAAACAGGAATAGGAATTACCTAGGCCATGTGTATGTCATACAAGTAATTTTATAATACAGTTGTGCAAGTCAAGAGAAACGACTAAGAGAACCATCAAGGTCTATGACAATGGAAGGATGGATGGATGGAACATAGGGGCTAACAAACAAGTTTCAATTGATTAACTTTTACAGTCACCTTTATTTCCTTCATTATCTACCTTCGGTTTCTCACTGGGTGAAGAACTTCCTCATGGCTCTTTTTACCTCTTCGTTTCTCAGAGTGTAGATGAGTGGATTCAGCATAGGTGTCAGAATACCATAAAATACTGCCATGGTTTTGTCTATGGGCTGAGTAGTTGATGGCCTCATGTAAATAAATCTGCAGGGCACAAAGAACAAAGCGACGACAGTGAAGTGGGCCCCACAAGTGGACAGGGCTTTGCATCTCCCCTCTGCACTATGTAAAAGATTGTGGTTATTATGTTTCCCTGACTCTTTATTATAGCTCTGTTTGAAATTTGTTTTCCCCCTTCTGTGACATCCTTGTTGATGCTTTAAAGTTAGGATTTGTGAATTCAATTCATTGAGATTGATTTATAAAGTCACTACCTTCAGGAGCCAACTAGACCTAGGAAATGACTCAAGGACTAAGCCTTCCTGAGCGCAAAGTGTATTTTCCCTCAGTTTCACTGAACTGAGAAGTTGTGATGCTTACCTCTATACTAGGAAATTTGGGTAGTTTCTTTTTGGGATGGGGGAAGCAGAGGGATTAACCAGCGTGTTTTCAGAAAGAATTGAGTCAAGAAGGAGAAAATGGTGCAGGAAGATTAAAGTCTTTTCTACTCTAACGTCACAACTAAGTCACTCTGGAAAATCCACAATCTACATTACTTTAAAAAAACAGTTTTGTGTAATAATGTTTGTTCCAGTTAGCAATCAAACAAAAAATTCATCTTATGTTGGCTGGATTAGTGGCAAAATGGAAAAGTGTGTTATCTTAGCTAACCTTCTCTTGTTAACAGGAAATACGGGATAACTTCATGTCTCTCTAAATTGCAATTGTAATATGAGAGGGGAGAGGAGAAATTTACCTAATCCTGAGCACCATCACATAAGTGATAAAAATTTAACTGCAAGGAAGATTTATTTTCAGAATATGTGAACATTTAAAGGGACTATGTATCATTTGCATTTAAGCAACCAAAGATATAGAGAAAAAGAACCTATAAGAAGGGGCCATGGAGACCCTGACCTGACATCTACAGCTGCTGAATCGAGTGTGCCGGTTAGCTGTAATGATCATAGCTCCTCGGCATCCAGAAAGGAAAATCCCTGTCATAGCTCTGCGTCTCTCATATTGTAGAGTTTGTAAGGCACCATCACTTCTTCTGCATAATAAATGACAAGGAATATGAACTACTTGGACCGTCTTTAATACTGTTTGCAATGTGATACTGTCCACAAATGTGTGAGTAAAAGTGAACCATTCATTTCTGGGACCAAAACTAACCCAAGGATTTGGGTATCACGTGCTATGACACATCCTGCACTCTCAGGGCTTTGCACAGGGCAGTTCTCACATACATAACCATCAGAAGAGGGAGTGCTAAGAGGGCGTATCATGCAGATATAAGAAGGAAAAAATATATTTTTGGAAATCAAATTCATCTTTTAAAGATCTCGTTTCAGATACCAAGAAACACAGAATGAGAAATAAAATAATGTGAAAACAAGAATGAGATGATCTCAACAGTGATGTTCAGGATTGTGATGGTGACGATGATGGTGCTGAGGATGGTGATGGCAGCTAATGTTCATTGAGTGCCTACTGTGAATAAAGTCCTGGTTATATAACATATTGACATTTTGAAGCCATCAAGTTGCTTTAATATTTCACCAGCAAATAAAATTGCATATATGCATCACCTACATACAACATGTGTTTTAAAATATGTATTCATTATGGAATGGTTAACACATACATGACCACACAGAATTTTCATTTTGTGACACATTTGAAATCTAATTAATAAAAATTACTTAGCTACATTTGAGCTAAGGCAGAATTCACATCTAAGGAGTTCAAATATAAAGCCATTGTTCATTACAAATCTCACACTGTTTTCTTTGAACATAAGCAGATGCTTGTCTTAAATATATTACATAACCTTTGAAATTCTTTCTGAAGTATCTCATGCTTCAGTTTTAAACACACTGGCTGGTAGGTTTGCTTACATAGATAGACCAGACCAAAAATGATAAACCTGCTAAGAACCAGCTGCCAATTTATGAGTAATTTATATCTTCATGAATGATTGGATTCCCGTGTAACAAGAAAGTTCTTAAACTAGTCATTTTTTCTCCACCTTTACCAGTTTGTATATCAATGAGCAGACTGTGGCTTATGGAGTGGTGCTTTCCACTGATAAACAAAAGCAAAGAAATCTTCAACTATATTTGGGCTGGGACCATGGCTCATTGGTAGAATGCTTGCCTAGCATGAACAAAACCCTGAATTCAATCCCCAGGACTACAAAAACTCATCAATGCTATTTAATGTACTCACCCCAATGTGGCCAATTTTTAAAAAGTCAGGGCTGCAGAAATGGTTCAGTGATTAAAAGCACTGGCTGCACAAGCCTGACAACTGGAGTTCGGATCCCCAGAACTCAAATTATTAACTTGATGAAGTAGATTCCAATGCACCTGCTACAATGGGAGGGAGAATCCTCAAGCTCATGGGCCAGTTGATCGGATGGTCACAGCAGCAACACAACAAACCAGGTGGAAGATAAGAACCGACACCCTAAGTTTGTCCTCTGATCCCCACAAACTCACCATGGAACTCATGTGCCCATACATACATGTATACACACAACTCCACTTCAAGGAACAAGGGCTCAAAACAGGTGAAAATGGGGGCTGGACAGATAGCTAAGCAATTAAGACACTAGTCTGCAAAGCCTAACAACCCAGACTCAACTTCCCAGTACCTACATAAAACCAGATGCACAAAGTGGCGCATGCATCTGGAGTTCATTTGCAGCAGCTGGAGGCTCTGGTGTGCCCATTCTATCAGTCTCTCTTTATTCTATCTCTCTCTACTCACAGATAAATAAAATAAAATATTTTTAAGTTGAAAATGTTTTAGCTAACATTCTATGGCCATATAACAAAGTTGTGTCATAAAATACCAAATATGAGTATTCTCATTATACTCCCCTGTATATTTTCGATGAAAATTAAAATAGGAGCACATAGATTCATTCTCACTTTTCTTCTTTCATTTGTCTCTGTGGCAGGGAAGGAAACAAGCACTGCCCTGCCACTGCTCGTAGCCTAAGGAATAGATTGTCCACTCTGGACAAGGAAAGTGAGCACTAGAAAGGTTTGCATGCCTAGGGTGCATTGTAAGCTCAAAATAAAATGATTCCCTCCCCCTATTTAGGCTAGACAATAATTAACCAGGTTTACAGATGAAGTTGATGTTGTGACAAAGACACGCCAAGTGAAGAACAAAGGGATTGTGGAGGAGGTGCTCTGGGAGGAGGTCCTGGGAGCCATGGGAAGACTACTTCAGATAGGAGAAATAAAAGCTCTTGCAGATGTCCTCAGCTGTCCCTGTGCCAAGAATTGGATGTTCCATAATCACTGGTGATTTTTTTCTTTTTCTGTCAATGACTTTCCTTGCCATCAGTTCCTAAAATATCTGAACTGTCTTTCCTGGCAATGTCTGGACTTTCCCTCTCCACACAAGTGGGATGCATGATATTTTAAGAGGCAGAGTAGAAGTTTCTTCCCTGGGAGACCAAACTGTATTCACAGGGATTAATTAAATGATGGCCTCAACATTGTCCCAAGCTGCACAAGAGCTGCTTCTAGCTCTGCTCCAGTAGATGACCCTATGAGGGGAGGCGAGTGTGCTCCCTCAGAGAGGCAGAGCAGGTGCAGGGCCAATAACCCCATGCTATCTTTTCACCTCATAAAGAGCCCTTCTCTGTAGAAAGAAAAAGATTTGCTCTGGCAGAGCTGCTGAATATTCTTCCTGGAAAGCAGAGTGAGCAAACTGGTTATCCCTCCTTGTGTGTCCTCCTCAAGATTAACTGCCCTGCTTCTCTGACTTGCTAAACCAGAGCAAGAAGGTGGGGGGGGGAGTACACTGGACAGGGCACAGCTTGGCCCAACGAAGGACCAAGGACCTGGACATGCTTCTGTCTGAAACCACCCTCATGACTTTGAATCAGCTGCACTCATTTTTCTGAGTCTCAAATAAGAAAAATGATTTTCAATGTCATCATGTTCTTCAGCAAATAAATAGCACATGGAAGATGGAATGAATCCTACCTAGTTATAAGTGAATGAGCCCTTTGGACTTTAGACTTAATTCAATGGAATCAGGAGTATATAATTTTCAGCTTAGGTAAGTTTCTTCAATTTATAACATCTATAAAACCTGTGCTTTACTTCAACGTATAAAAAGTGTGTCTCTCATCTAAAATTTTATTTCAAGGTAGGGTCACTCTAGCTCAAGCTGACCTGGAACTCAAACTTTAGTCCAAGGCTGGCCTCAAACTCAGTGATCCTCTTACCTGTGCCTCCTGAATACTGGGATGAAAGGTGCATGCCACTATGCCAGACTCTCATCTAAGATTTTTAAACATGAAATTAAATTTGAGATCACATACCTGGAGTTTAAGAACATTTCCAGTTTCATTGTATCATGGTGTTGAGATGTAAGGAAATTCTGGAGGTACTGTGGTGTCCTCAGAGTCAGTCATGGTAAATTTTCTATAATCTATTTTTTTCTGTTTAATGTTTTTTATTATCAATAATTAGATACGCTTAATAAGAGAATAATGTGTTGATGTCTCCAAGTCTCCTATTTCCCTCTTCCCTGTCCCGGATCAGTTTTTGTTTCATTTAGTTTTTCCAGTCAGATTCTTGTTATATATCCCTGGCTGGCCTAATCTTCACTATGTAGCCCAGGCTAGCCTTGAACTCATGGTGATCCTCATAGTTCAATTTCTTGAGTGGGATTAAAAGTATGTACTACCAAGCCCCTCTTGATAATATCTTTAAAATAAAAGGGAAAAAGCAGCTCAAATAAAAATAAAGTGACATAATTTTACTGGAATGTTCATTAGCTTCCACAGAAAATTGTTTTGAATAGCCCAAATAGGAGACTTTGTTTCTTTATTAATGTTTTAAAATATTTTATTAATTTTATATATACATACATATATATAGTGGGAGGTAACAAAGACTTCCTGCCACTGCAAATGAACTACGGAGGCATATGCCACATTGTGCATCTGGCTTTATGTGAATTCTGGGGGAATTGAACCCTGGGGCATCAGGCTTTGAAAGCAAGTGCCTTTAACTGCTGAGCCATCTCTCCAGCCCTCTTTATTAGTTTTTAATAAGTATTTTTAAATATCTGGTTTTATTTATTCAGAAAGAGAGGGTACACCAAGGCCTCTAGCACTGCAAACAAATTCCAGATGCATGCACCACTTTGTGCATCTGACTTTACATGGGTACTAGATAATCAAATCCGGGTTGTTAGGCTTGCAGGCAAGGGTCTTAACCCATAGGCCACCTCTTCAGCCCAATAAATACTTTTCTTATACTCCCACTAATTTGAATCACAAAGATGAAGCACATGAATTCTCTATTTGGCTGCATTTTATCTATTTGTATTGATTATATTTTTCTCTCCATTTTTATTTTCTGTCTGAGAATTAGTATTATGACATTTTTCATATTTATAATGAAATGATAACTATGGAAGTAGCAGCTTCATCCTGATTACATGTACTACGTCTTTTTTCCTTAAGCCCCTTTAAGAATTGCTGTCCATGGTGTGGGGGAGGTGGCAATGAGAGATGTTATTTATTGACTGTTTATCACATCCAGGCTCTTATAAACATTTGACATGCACTATTTTCATTTCCTTGCTTTAAAAACAGCAATTGAACTGTTTTTAAAAATGACATGCAATCATTATAGGTAATTTCATATTTACTTGATAGATAAGAACATTGAGGTTTTGAGAAGCTGTCCATTGCTAATGAAGGGCAAAGCCCAGGAATGCTTACCTGACAACATAATATAGCTCCATCCACAGAGCCTGTGGTAAGGCTGCCTATGTACAAACCCATGCTGCCAGTACTTTACTGTGTTTCTTAATGCCAGTGGGTGGAGGGGGTAGAGAGCAATGAGAATACTTGAGACTCTCACCCTGACATGGTGTTTCACTGTCTTCCTGTATGCAATAGGAATGAAAGAGGCGCCCACCCCAGGAAGATGATGGGAAGGGTAAGCAGGCTGAATCATGTAAAGCAGTTTTGATATACTTGTTGAAGACTTTGTGTTTTGGAGGTGTTTGCTCTATTTCTGTGTCTGCCCTTGGCCAGAAAGATCTGTCCTTAACAATCCTCATGAGGCTTGTCATTTGCAAAAACTGTATTTGCCTTCTTGTAATAAAGCTTAGAAAATAGAGACAGAGAGAAAGAGAAAGAGAGAGAAGGAGGAAGGAGGATCAGCACAGGGTGATTTTGTATTTGTACATGTGGGTGTCTTTTCTTCTAACATTTAATGGTTTTCCTTAGTTATTTTAAACACTCTATGTTTAGAGTGGAAAGCTTCAGAAAGTGGAAAGAGTTGGCTATTTACAAAAGATCTATACTTTAAGGGAAAGGATTGCAGTGAGATAGATGGATTTTTGCAAAGACAAAGAAAAGCAGACTCCAAAAGTCTATAAGATGTATAAAGCAGGGGATGAAAATTGGGTTTACTACTTAGCTAGAATGCTGTCCACACCTGGGCCTGGAGCAGGTGTGTATGAGCGGGGAGAGGTCTCCAGCCTCCACCACCTTGCTTTCTCCAAACCCTGCTGCAGCTTGTATTTCCATCAGTAGAAATAACACAAAGCAGATCAACCACCTCTTCAAAGACCAGGCAGAAAGTTTTAATTTGTATCTAATTATGGATAATAAAGATATAATTTAAAATAAAATAAAATAAAAGGTATGAGCCAGTTATGCAGATATTTAGGAAACCCTAAATATCCTATTTTTTTCTCAAACACCATCCTGCTTATCCTGGAAATAGTCCAAAATGCATTCCAGATTGAATTAGAAAGTCAATGTCTGTCAAATGTTCAATTTCAGCTGGAAGAAAAATTTCAAATTGGGATAATTGTTATAATTTTCATCTAATGACTCTAATACCTAGTTCGCAGTGGGAGCAAATGACATACGCTCACATTCTATGGGTAATAGAATACATCGCCGTAAGATCGTTGGAGCATAGTGGGTTAAGAGGCACAGAGAGAACTAGGTATCCAAAGGAAACCTTGCAACATTGCCATCCCCGGAAAGTAATTGTTTATGTTTTTGTCTTATTTTATAGGCAGCACTGTACCCACACTCTCAGTGCCTGCGGAATCTATGGAAATATCACACAACATTACAGAATTTTTTATGCTGGGACTCTCACAGGACCCCGAGGTACAGAGAGTTCTCTTTGTGGTCTTCCTGGTCATCTATGTGGTCACGGTTTGTGGTAACATGCTCATTGTGGCCACCATCACCTCCAGCTCTAGCCTGGCTTCTCCCATGTATTTTTTCCTTTCCAACCTCTCATTTATTGATACCTGCTACTCTTCTTCGTTGGCCCCGAGACTCATTGTGGACTCTTTGCATGAGGGGAGAGCAATCTCTTTTGAGGGCTGCTTAGCCCAGCTCTTTGGAGCCCATTTTCTGGGAGGTGTTGAGATCATTCTGCTCACAGTGATGGCCTATGACCGCTACGTGGCCATCTGCAAGCCCCTGCACTACACCACCATCATGACCAGGCAAGTCTGTACCATGCTGGTGGTGGTGGCATGGCTGGGGGGCTTCCTGCATTCATTGGTGCAGCTCCTCCTGGTCCTTCAGTTGCCCTTCTGTGGGCCCAACGTGATCAACCACTTTGTGTGTGACTTGTACCCTTTGCTGGAGCTGGCCTGCACTGACACCTATGTCATTGGTCTGCTGGTGGTGGCTAACAGTGGTGTCATCTGCCTGGTGAACTTCCTCATGCTGGCTGCCTCCTACATGGTCATCCTGCGCTCCTTGAGGTCCCATAGTGCAGAGGGGAGACGCAAAGCCCTGTCCACCTGTGGGGCCCACTTCACTGTCGTTGCCTTGTTCTTTGTGCCCTGCATATTTATTTACATGAGGCCATCAACTACTCTGCCCATAGACAAAACCATGGCTGTATTTTATGGTATTCTGACACCTATGCTGAATCCACTCATCTATACTCTGAGAAACGAAGAAGTAAAAAGAGCCATGAGGAAGTTCTTCACCCAGTGAGAAACCGAAGGTAGATAATGAGTGTCACAACTTTTCCTGCTTCTCTCTCAAAAGGAGTCTCATGTTCTGGAAGATAGAACACATACTCAAGTTTATTCGGTTTTTTTAAAAACATGTACCTTCTAAATTTTTTTATCTTTTAAGATTATAGGCTCCCATAGTTGAAAACTTTTTTAAAAATATTTTTTATTTATTTCTTTGCAGGCAGAGAGAGATAGAGAGAAGAGACACACACAGAGAGAAAGAGAAAGAGAGACAGAGAATTTGTATGCCTGTATATAGAGCTCTCCCAATTGAATATGCTCAGGCACCCCTACTCACATTTCCGGTTTTGTACTAAGAAACCAAACTTAAAATTAATTATATGTCTTCACCATAAAAAAATTCAAAAATTAACTTCAAGAATAAAGTTAGGTTATGAGAAGACAGTTCTTAATCCTCAATTATCTGTATCAAATAAAAATGACAGTTGAAGAGATTTAAAGCAAAATAATATCTCTAAAATTTTGATATTTTGTTCTTAATTATATGACATGAATTAATCATATTATATTCTACTATGAATTATATGTTATGTGTAATATACAAATTATATATAATGATTATTTGTATGAATGATTTTCTCCCACATTGCTGGTAATATAGTGGATAATTATTCCGTGTGTTTGCTTACTAAAGATAAAAGTTAAACTGAATCACTTACAGATGTGTATTTGGAAAAAACACTCATGTGACTACTAGGGAGACTCAAAACTTGTCCAAGTGTTGAGAAAAAATAAATGTTGAGTGCTCAGTGTTCAATGAGACGTCTTTATCACTCCCTCCAAGGCTCAAGGGCCATAAAGCATGTAAGAGGGAGGGGAGGAGCACTTTGGGACAATGTCTCATGGACAGGAAGTGACATTTGCGTTATGACTTCATAGCTCCTGTCTCTACCACCACAAAACCTCTGAAATATAGACATATTTCAAAATACATGTTGTATATGTTGAATTTATGCAAATTAATTTTTCAATAAAATGATAAGGGAATTTGATGCATTTAGGGCCGAACGGTGGCCAGATCTGTGTGCGAACACAAAGGGTCCAGGGTTATGTGTGCTTTTAGCTACGTATATTACTGCTTAAAGGTTTATATCTTTATCCACCCAATAAAGGAATCCACTTTTTCAAGAAAAAAAATTTTAAAAAATGACAGATAAATATCAATATGTTCTATGCTCAGGATTTTATTCACAGTATGCACTCAATGGACATTAGCTGCCATCACCAGCACCAGAACCACCATCACAATCCTGACCATCACAACTGAGAGATCATCTCATTCTTGTTTTCACATTACTTTATCTCCCATTCTGTTTTTCTTGGGATCTAAAGTTAGATCTTTAAGAGATGAATTTGATTTTCACAAGCATATTTAACCTGCTTACATCTACATGATATGCCCTCTTAGCACTGGCTCTTCTGGGGGTTGTGTGTGAGCTGCCCTGTGCACAGCCCTCAGAGCGCAGGAGGTGTCAGAAGCAGGTGATACCCAAATCCTTGGGTCAACAAGTTTCTGAGCTCCCCCACCAAGAAAACCCAAAGCTAAGAGCAGAGGGAAATCTGCCCTGGCCTTGATGTCTTCTTTACCTTCCTCCAGAATGCCAAGAGATGAAAGGAGTCATCATTTGTAAGTTTTATTTCTTTGTTTCCATGTAAGTTATCAAACAAAATAATGGCTTACAATATGTCATCAAAAAACTGTCTTATTGGGCTGGAGAGATGGCTCAGCAGTTAAGACACTTGCCTCAAGTGCCTAAGGCTCCTAGTTCAATTCCCCAGTACCCACATAAGCCAGACCCACAAGGAAATGGTCCTAGTGCTCCCTCTCTATTTCTCTCTCTCTCTCTCTCTCTCTCTCTCTCTCTCTCTCTCTCTCTCTCTCTCTCTCTCTCTCTCTCTCTCTCTCTGTATCTCTCTGTTGGAAAAATGAATAAATGAAATATATTTTTTAAAAAACTGTCTTATTCATCCTCTTCCTTTAGTATCCTCCCCTCCCCTGTGCTCCCTTACTATTTTCCTCCCTCCCTCTCAGATCCCCCGTCTCTGTAGTTTAAAGACATCTTTTCCATTCAGTTTTGTTTTTAATTTTAGCAATTTTAGAGGGTATATATTCATTGCACATGGTACTGGGTTTCATAATACATTTTCATGCCAGAAGTTTGATCCCATAGCGAGTGAGAGCCAAGCAGTGATTGCTAAAGCTAGGAAGGAGAAGCAGGAAATGTATGAGGTTGGATAATTAGTACCAAGTACATCGACACAGGAGAAAGAAGTTCCCTGCACATGAGTTGGACCACATTTCACAGCAACTATTCACACACCTTATGAGGAAGAAGAGCAGACAGTCAGCAAAAGTAGTACATTTTGATTGGATGCAAATAATTGTAACCCTGATTTGATCATACACTTCTACATGTATTATCACACTATACTCATTCATAATAATCACAATTGCTATTCAATTAAGATTTGATACAGAGAGGATAATATACTATCCAAATTTTAACTTAAAAAGAACAAATCTCTATAAGACAACTGGATATGCTTATTTAAGAACAAAAGTTATAAGATTCATTTATCACCAGCTTTCATTACTTGGCCCAATAGCCTCTTCATGACCCTTTTCACTTCTTCGTTTCTGAGGGTGTAGATTAAAGGGTTCAGCATGGGTGTTACTAAGGTACAAAACACAGTCACAGCTTTGTCAGTGGGTAAGGAGGTCATGGGTCTCAGGTACAGATATGAGCAAGGCACAAAGAATAAGATGACCACAGTGATGTGAGAGGCACAGGTAGACAGAGCTTTGCGACGTCCCTCAGAACTGTGATTCCTCAGGGAGTGTAGGATGATGACATAAGAAGCAACCAGCATAGAAAAAGTGATAAAACACAGTGACCCGCTGTTTGCAGCAATCAGGGGCCCCTGAGTGTGAGTATCCGTGCAGGCCAACTCAAGGAGTGGGATTAGATCACACATAAAGTGGTCAATAATATTGGGGCCACAGAATGGTAACTGTGCCATGAACACAATCTGTATCCCTCCGTGAATGAAACCCAAGATCCCAGCTGCCCCCACCAGGAAAATGCACACAGGTCGGCTCATGATGGTCATGTAGTGCAAGGGCTTGCAGATGG
>PVHP010039948.1:0-16076 GCA_004024765.1 Zapus hudsonius | reverse complement strand
ATAGATCTAGGGGGACTTGAGAGATGGCTCAGCAGTTAAAGGCACTTGCTTGCAAAGCCTGATGTCCTGGGTTTGATTCCCCAGAACCCATGTAACACCAGATGCACAAAGTGACACATGCATCTGTAGTTCATTCGCAGTGGCAAGAGACCCTGGCAAGCTAGTTTCCTGCCTCCCCTCTCTGCTTCTGTCGCTCTCTCTCTACTTGCAAACAAACAAACAAACAAATAAATCTATTTCTAAAAAACATAGCTCTGAAATATGGGAAGTGGAACAAAATACAAGAAATAAACAAAGATGAATAAGGAAAATACATTGAAGGCATGATCAACACTATTAACCAATGTGACCTGACATTTATAAAATATCCTATGAAATTGCAGAAAACATATTCTTTTCAAGAGCAAATACTAAGTACCTAGATAAAACATATTCTGGACAATAAAATAAGTTTCAAGAAATTTAAGAGGGTTAAAATCATCTAGGGAATATTCTCCAATCACAAAGGAATTGAAAGAAGCATGAATAATAGAACAGGATATGGGAAAAGCACACACATTTATAACTAAGTAACTTAAGTAGCCTATCGGCCCAACAATACTTCACAAGACAAATCAGAAGATACTTAATAGAAAAAAATAAAAACACAACATATCAAATTGTCTTTTATTAAGCTAAAGCACTGTTTAGAGGATAATTTATAGTGTTGAAACCAGAAATCAGAAAAATAGGTTTTGAGTCAATTACTTAAGCTTCCTCATAAGTAACTAGAAAAATAAAAGCAAGACCCCCCCCCAAAAAGGAAGCAAATTACACAGGGCAGAAATCAATGAAACAGAAATCAGAAAAAATAATGGTGAAAAACAATAAAACCAAACTTGTTCCTTTAAAAATATCAATAAAAGTATAACCTTCCAGACAACTTGATTAGAGGAAAGAGAGGGAGGGGCAAGAGGAACAAAGGGGAAAGAAGAAAAAGAAACAAATTGTCAATATTGCAAATGAGAGAATACACACAACTATAGATCTTATCCACATTAAAATGAGACTAAGTGAATACTATAAAAACGGTGCCAATAAATGCAATCTAGATACAACGCACAAATTACTTTAAAGGACACAAACTATCAAAAATACAACTCACTCAAGAAGAAATGGCTTAAAAATCTTTGTAATTAAAAGGAAACTTGAGCTTGCCTCTTTCCACAAAGAAAACTCTAGGTATAAATAGCTGTACTGGAAAATTTTACCAAAAATTAAGAAATAGATATCTATTGTACATTAACTCTTCTCACAAAATAAAATCTGATGTACTTCTCCAAAGTCATTCTATTAACCCTAGCATTGCCCTAGTCCCATAATAATATGGCTGTCCTAAGAAAACTAAACTACATATTAATTTTTCACAATGAACATTGTCATGGTTTGATCCAAGTGCCCCCCACAAACAAATGAATGTGTTCTGATAGATCGATTCTCAGCTGATGGCAGTTTGGGTTTTACAACCTCGCTAGAGCTGTGTTGTTGGGGGTGGGCTTATGGGGGTTATAAGCCAGCTTCCCCTTGCCAGTGTTTGGCACACCTTCCTGCCATTGTTTGCAGTGCTGTGGCGGAGGTGATGTCCACCCCTCTGCTCATGCCAACATTTTCCCTGCCAGGATGGAGTCTCCCCTCGAATCTGTAAGCCAAATAAACCCATTCCTCAATAAGCCGATTTTTGCTCGGGTTCTTTCTGCACAGTAACAGAGTAAGTTGACTAAAATAAACATAGACCAAAAATCTTTAACAAAAGCGAATTAAATTCAGCAAATCATGTAAAGGTTAATGCATTATGACCAAGTGGAGCTTATCGCTAGAGTGCAAGATCAGTTTAACATTCAGAGTCAGTGCAGTCATCATATTAACAACCTGAAGGAAAAGATCACCAGCATAGAACAGTATGAGTATTCCCCACTCCAACTCAACATTGTGCTGGAGGTGCTAGTCAGCTCTCATCAGCCTAAGTAAATAAATAGCAATCAACCAGAAAAAAAAAAAAGAAAGAAAATTCTTTATCCTAAATTTTACTTCCTCCAAGTTGGTAAACTAATTGCCCTGCTGGCAAAGTTTTACTCATACGCTAAATCCAGTGTGCTACCTGGGCTCCTCCTTCCCTGCTTCACACCAGGAGACAGGACTTTCATCTCGATGTCATAGTGCTCAGATGATAATAAAATCTCTTTCTCCTTCCCTCCCTCCTTCCCTCCCAATAGTCCTGATGGACAAGCAGTTTCAGAAGATGCTTGTGTTGAGTGTCCCCTCTTCCTGAAATAGAAGAGAAAACAGTCACAGGCATTAGATAAATATCCTAACCGGCTACCCTTGCTGCCTGGAGTCTCTCTGTGTGTCTCTGTCTCTCTCTCTCTTTCTTCTCTCTCTTTCTCAACATGTTATTTGGGTGTGAATTAAGAAGAGGCTGAGGGGGTTCAATCTCTGGAATTTTTACCTCTTGCCTGTGTGGCTTGCTAGCAGAGCACATACGGTTTGATGCCAAAGCCCCATAGCAATAAAACAGTGCTGGTCAAGCTTGCCTTTGGCATACAGTGCTCCCAGGAACACTTCAGAGCTGCCCGTGGCTGGCAGAGAAGGCCAAACACCCAGTAACTGGGCCACTGTCATCTCCTGCCCAGCCTTCCCCCTCACCAACTATTGTGGTCACCCCACAGAGGCAGAATGGACCGCCCCTCCCCACTGAGATTTTGGCTCCCCTGTCAAGACAGTGCCATGCACCAGATGTCCAGGGGAGTGCAAAAGTATATTGCTCACCTAATGAGGCTTTCTGGAAAGAGCCCAAGTGTGGCCAAAAATGGGTTGAGAGAGATGAAAAGAGAAAATTTGGCTGGGGTTTTTGGTGATGATGAGGTTTGGACTTCCTGTGTGGTTCAAGAGCAAAAGATATCTAGATTGTTTTGTTTTTAAATTAGTTTCAAAGTAACAGGTTTCCTTATGACATTTTCACACGTATTTTGTTTTGATTGATTCTCCCTCCCACCTTCATAGCTCCCTGCTCCCGCATGGCCTTTCATCCCCAGTAACCCCTTCCACTTTAATAGCACGTGTGTTCAATTGTCTTCCCCACGCCCTCTCTTAGAGCCTCTTTGCTCCAGTCTCCTGGCCTCCGTTTTTTTAATAGGTTTCCCAAAGGCAAGGCAGAAGGGAAGAACAGACAGTGGTTTGGGCTAGAAAGCTTTCAACCATCAAACATAAAAAATAGAGTCAAACTCTCTGTTGCAGCAACACTACCATTAAGTCCTTCAAAGAGCTGCTCCTGCTTTCTACCTCACTGTGGTAGCACTCCCTCGGCGCCCACTCCTCTGGCAGAGTGGGCTGTGGGGTGGGAGTTGTGCTCTCACATAAGGAACAGCAGTGTATGGAAGTGACAGGAACTGACAAGCTTGTGGAGAACATTCAGATTGCTAAACAAGACAGCAAATTTACTACCGTGTTTATCCCTAAGCAATGGCAGGAAAAATCAAAGTGATGGCATTATGTGATCCCCCAGTGGCAAGTACTTGGAAGCCAAAATTGATGTGGGGTTGTGTATAACTCTTCCTTTTAAATAGCAATTGAGAATCCAAGAGGTAGAAGCAGAGGAACAGGCTAAAGCTTCAAGCAAGGGCAAGAAAGACTTCGCAACTGTCCATGGGAGATGGAGGTGACAGCCTGTCCACTCTGCTGTCCTAGTGTGGGACTAAGCAGGGTGGCATTTAGGAAAGCCCCTTGGCTCTGCAGCCATTAGACTCTGATTTTAACTCTAGTTCCATAACTTAACAGGGAAATTTATTATCATATAACCTCAATCTTACCATCTATAAATTGAGTAATCAATACCTAGTACAATAAAATTACTATAAGGAACAAATAAGACAATTCCCACTAGCTTTCAGTGTAATGCATATCACATACACAGCACGTACCATAAGTACATGTTTACCATACCAACAGGATAACCCAGAGCAGAGAATTGTGGGTTTTAACAAATATCCATGCTTCTTATCTCTTCATTCTTCTGTGTGTGGCTCATAAATTGTGCTTTAAAGTTACCAGTGAAAACTCATCTTATCTCTACTTTAAAACCTCCAGAGAGCTCACGGGTCCTCAGCTCTCTCTTCCTGGCTAGCCAAAAGCTCCTTAAACTGAACTGCAATCTGACTGCCCATGGCATTGCATTTCTCAAACAGTTGTTAGGACAAAAGTATCTTGGAAGATTTTAACTATTATGCAGAAAATAACATGAAGTTTTTGATTCTCATTCCTGACAATATTTCAAACCAGATACCTTGAAAAAAAAAGTCCAGATAAAGATCCCAAAGGCTATGGGGAACATTCTTCAGCATGTTCATGAATTCATAGTACATAATAGAGGTGATGTGACAGAAAAAGTTCTCACAATGTAAAAATGAGACACCCAGAGATATGAATTCTGCCTAGGGGACACCTGTTCCTCACGGGCAGCCTGGAGTTTCCTTCCTTCTCATGAGGCTGTCCTTGGAGAAAAGGAAATATATATATATATATATATATATATATATATATATATATATATATATATATATATAGCCTAGGGACTAAGTGAGATGGGGAGGGATACTGAGACCCTTCATGACTCTGAGACCTCACATAGGTCTGCAGAGGGATGAAGAGGAACACCCACAGAGCAGAGCCAGAACCCATTGATTGATTGATTGATTGAGTGAGTGAGTGAGTGAGTGAGTGAGTGATTATATGTAATGTCCTTTTGGTCTCTCTTTCACTAGTTTCTGTCCATATATTTATTATTTCTGTCTCCTATAACTTTTGGGTTTGGTCTAATCTTGTTTATGACATAAAAGTGCATCATTGGGCTGTTTATTTAAGATCTCTGTTTTATCTTAATGAAAGCTCTTATAAACTATAAACATGCCTTTTACATCCATCTTTGCTGTATATCCCAGAGGTTCTGATAAGTGTTTTTATTTTCATTTGGCTCTAGGAATTTTTAAATTTCCTCCCTGATTTCTTCAGAAACCCATTGTTCTGGGGAGATGTCTTGGTTGGTAAAGTGCTTGCCTTGCAATCATGCAGATCTAAATTCAATCCCCAAAATTCATGTTTTTTTTTTAAAAAAAAAAAGTGTGGTGTATGTTTGTAATCTCCACACTGAAGAGGTAGAAATAGGTGGACCCCATGGATCATTGGTCAGCTAATTGAGCCTAATTGGAGAATTCCAGATCAATGAGAAACACTCAAAAAAGGTGAGCTGGGCATGGTGGTAATAATCCCAGCACTCAGGAGGCAGATGTAGGAGGATTGCCATGAGTTTGAGGCCACCTTGAGACAGTGAATTCCAGGTCAGCCTGAGCTACAGACACTACTTTGAAGAAAAAAAAAAGATGGATGGCAGCCAAGGATTGTGGTCTGGTCTCCACATGCACATACCTACACATGTAACCTGCACACATGATCACATGCATACACATACGAACATATACAAAGATTTCATTGTTCAGTCTCAAAGTGTGTGTTCAGTTTCTCTTGGTAATTTCTAGTTTAACCAGTATAAATTATGATCTGATAAGATATTAGAAAATATAACGATTCCTTTGTATTAGTTAAGACTTCCTGTGTCTTAGAATGTGATTTGTTTTAGAGAAGCTCCCATGGGCTGCTAGGATTCTGCATCCATTGAATAGAAAATCCAGCTGATATATGGTGCAGTCAAGAATAGAAGGAACATTCTGAAAGTATTCCCTCTAAAATTAGGAACAAGTCAAAGGTACCCATTCTCTTGCTCAAAGTCTTAGCAGGAAGTAATGTAATATTGAGAGGTGGGGCTTCCAGGGAGTGATTTGATCATGACCCATGAATGGATTTCTATTAACAGATTAATCCATTGATGGAGTCATAATTTGAAGGCACTTTTGGAAGGAAATGGAAATTTTTGGAGGTGGGGCCTCACTGGAGGAAGTAAGTCACTTAGGGTATGTCCTTAAGAGACGTATCTTATTCCAGGCCCCTTCATGTCTGTTTATTTACTTTTTTGGAATTAAAAAAAGAGTTAATAAACCTCTGATAAAGAAAAGAGATAAATTATAAAAAAAAAGTACAAATGTTAAAAAATTTTGAAGGTGGACTTTATTGTACACTCTACAGATATCCAAAAGATATTGTAAATTACTTTATGCCAACGAAGTAAAATTTTCAGATGAAGCAGATTCATTTCTATAAAAATAAAATTTACCAATCTGACTCATAGACAAATAGACTATTCAAGAAGCCTTATAATCATTAAAGAAACTGAATTTGCATTTCACGATCTTACCAAAAACAAAACAAACAAACAAACAAAAACACTTCTAGTCCCAAATAGCTTCACTGGCAAATTCAACATGATACTCAAGGAAAGACATAATTCAATCTTATAAATGCTTTTGCAGAAAGAAAAGAAAGAAAAGGAAGGAAGGAAAAAAAAGACAAGACAAAAAATAAAGCCAGACGTGGTGGCACATGCCTTTAATCCCAGCACTTGGGAGGCAGAGGTGGGAGGATTGCAGTGAGTTTGAGGCCAGCCTGAGACTACATAGTGAATTCCAGGTCGTCCTGGGCTAGAGCAAGATCCTACCTCAAAAAACCAAAAAACAAAACAAAACAAAAAGTACCATAATAGTTACTGCAACCCCTCCCCAAAAATCCCATAGTTGTAAAGAAATATCATGGCCAGTCTTGGGATGAACATGGACAGAAAACTGGTACAGTATTAGTAAATCAAATCCAACAATACACAGGCAGTTTTGCTTGGCATTGGTAAAAAATGTAGACATGTCTATTACCTCAGTTTATAGAATAACAATCTTCCAATAACAGAGTTGAAGTCACCATGATATATTAACTGTGTGTAATCACATCAACTATAAAGGCCACTTGTAGACCTTAAGTCCCTAAATCATGATGTGAATTCGGACTGTCATGAAGAGTCAGTGACATCTGTTGGTGATTGGTCACTGCACATCATTATTCAGGTCACACAGTAAAACCTCTTTGTCTCTTTGTGACATGTTCATATGTGACATATAAGAATTGATGATTAAGGTGGAGCATGGTGGCACAAACCTTTAATCCCAGCACTCGGGCGGCCAGAGGTAGGAGGATCGCCATGAGTTTGAAGCCAGCCTGAGACTACAGAGTGAATTCCAGATCAGCCTGGGCCAGAGTGAGAATACCTTGAATAAAAAAGCAGAATTGATTATTAAAACAAGGAATTAGCCATCAAAGATGAAATGGCAGGAATAAAATGAAAAGAGATAACACTGGAAGTGGAATTCAAAGAAAATGTAAGTGGAATTACAAAAGAAATAACTGATCATGGGCATCTTCACACCATTGCCCTCAAGAAACTACACTTGCAAGTACACAACCCGAGAGAGTCTATATAAGCAGATCCAGCAGCATCCAAAAGAAAGGTGGTTGTGATGAAAAGGAGGAAGAGGTCCCAGAGAAAGTGACACCAGTAGAAAATGTGACGTCACAAAGGGAGAAGAAAAAAAAGAAAAACTGGTTACCTCGGATGCAGTTCACAACCCCCTCTCCTATGGACAGATCCAGTATGCACACCGAGAAAGGACTCCAGTCGGTAGGGGACAGAGAGGAGGGAAACGGGGACACATTCACAAGATTTGCTCATACAATGTATATACTTATTCATAATAAAGATATTAATCTTAAAAAGAAAGAAAATGTGATGTTAAAGGAGCTCTCACACACTCATTTAGTTTGCTATGTAATGGTAGTCTAATGGAAATTACATTAGCTCTCTTTTGCTCTAATTTGAGAAAGTGTATGTCAGAATTCTTGAATATGCCTACAGCCAAGAATTTTGTGTACCAAAATATGTTTGTAGCTTGTGTAAAGCAAAAAAAGAATGTGTGTAACTATAATAAGCAATATAATTTGGTTCATATTATCTGATGTTTACACAAAAGATTGCTCAGTGTTTTAAAGGTGCTTTCTCGAAATGTCTGACAGGTCAGGTTTGATTTCCCAGAACTCACATAAAGTCAGATGCATTACACATGGTGCATGTGTCTGGTGTTTCTTTGCAACAGCATGAGGCCCTAGAACACTGATACATTCCTCTCTCTCTCTCTCAAATAAATAAATAAAAACATTTTAGGGGCTCAGTGATTAAGGTACTTGCCTGCAAAGCTAAGTACCCAGGTTCAAGTACCCACATAAAAACAGATACACAGGGTGGCACAAGTGTCTGGAGTTCTTTTGCAGTGACTAGAGGGCCCTGGCACACCCATTTGCTCTCTCCCTCTCAAATAAATAAATAATAATATTTTTAGGGGGGGGGCTTCAGGTCAAGATGGCAAATGTGTGGCCACTCCAGTGCGCTGGGAGAGAAAGCCAGAAGGCAGTGAGAACCATGGACAGCTCAATTCTACATCAAGACCTGAAATAACAGCTGACTTCCAGGCAGGAGCTGAACCACCCCAACATATCATCTAGAGCCCAGATGAAATCACAGAGGAAGTGGTGAGACCAGCAAGAGTGCTGTTTCCACAGAGAGCCTGACAACCTACACAAGGGTACTGGAGACAGGCTCAGAGGATACTCCAAACAATCCAAAGCAGAAACCCAGAGACTCTTAAGAGTTCAACACTAAAGCAGACTTAACACTCATCCACCATGGCTCAGGGAACTTGGAAGAGGGGGTGGAAAAATATAAGAGCCATGGTGGGGGAAATATCCAGAGGCATTGTCCCCACCACCACCAAATAAAACTGTCTGCTGCTTGCACAACTCACAGCCCTCCATCCCATGGAGCATTCCAACAATCCCACTGAGAAGGGCTGTGATTGTTAAATTTTGTTGTTAATTTGACCTTTTTAGTAATCTTAGGTGGTCTCTGAGGATATTCACAGGAAGGCAGCCCTCTCAGTAGGGGGCAGGATGCAGGAAGCTCAGGGAAGCTAAAAATGAACATCCCTTCCTGGGAGTGTAGGAAGGAAATTCCAGAGACTCAGGAAACCAACACGTTTCGGATAGGGTTGCAAGACCCCACCCTAAGACTATATAAAAGGGGAGAAAATCTTCTCCTCCCCTGCCTGTTTGTTGTTGTGTGCGTTGTGTTAGTGATGGGTTTCTCTCTGTGTGCTTGGACATGTGACAGGGGTCCAATCTTTCTCCATCATGGAACTTCCCCTAGATCTATAGCTTCAATAAATCATTTCCTCCATAACCCTGTCTGGTTTGGAGATTCATCCCAGGAGCATGTGGCTGACTACGACAAGGACCTTCAGTGGAATAGGGGCAGGTAGGAAGGAAAGGGGGTACCAACACAAGACCTGTATGTACAGTTTCTACTTATTAATAAAAAATATTTTTTAAAAAAGAAAAGATGAATTAAAAGCATAAAAAATAAAATGCTACAAGTTGATCCAAATTTAGAAAGGTATGTGAAAATTCATAGTAATAAGACAAGTGCTGTCCAAATTATGTTGATAAGTATTTTGTGAAAAAAATAAGATACTTTGATTTTTAGTGTTTCAAATGTTTTAAGTATCAATGTATAACTTTTTTACTGTATTTGTTAATAGTAGCAGTTAGCAGAAGTTTTCACGTTCTCACAAAATATTTAAAGTGTTATTATAATTATAAGTTTCCTATGCATTAAGATTGTTTTGCATGTTTTCAATTTGTATAATCCTTTTTAAAGTCTTGTACTTCCCCACATACTTTATTTGTTTTTAACAGCCATGACCAAGTTGTGTTTATTTCAGGAATGCAAGGCTATCATTAAAACTGTATCATACTTTAATTGAACACACATTGTTTTCTTTCCTAGCAGTATATAAACTAATAATGTCCTAAAGTTGATGGCATCATAAAATTACATTTCAAATTTTAAAAACTTCATGAAAAAAACAAAAATCAATCTATTAACCAGCTAATGAATAAAACAATGGGATCATCTCAGATATTCCAGAGAAGCCTTTATAAATATACAACTGCAGTTAATAAAAAAATAGCCAACCAAGAATAGAAAGGAAATAATGATCTGGTAAAGAAATAAAGGAACACTAAACATGCACAAAACACATGTAGAAATAAATTCAAATGTATTTTGGTATAATTACATTATACCAAATGTAAATGGAATAAATAAAAACCAGCAGACTTGTTTTTTTTTAAAGAATGAAGTTAGTTCGTTTGAATGAAGACATAATTGGAATAATAGAACATGGGAACATGAATGAAGAGAGTTACTATATAATGATAAAAGATTTAAACGCTCACCAGGAACACATAACAATCCTAATCTCATATGAATATAAAACATAGAAGCTCAAAATATTTAAAATCAATACTGCTAAGAATTTTATGCAGAAATTTTCTAATTTACCATCATAATGGGAAATTTTGACATTCTTTTCTCATAAATAGACAAAACATCCAAATTATCAGCAAGCAACATTATTAATAAGCTTGTCTTAATAGCTACAGAATATTGCCTCAACATAAAAATAATAGTCTTTTAGTAAAGTCATGAAATACTGAAAGCAATTTATCACGTAAGTAGCTATAAAGCAAGCTTTAAATTTTTCAAAAAGTGGTACACATAGACAGTGTCCTCTAGGCATAAATCAAGTTATAAGTTAATGAAAAACAGTTTTAAATCATAAAATAACTTTTAAAACTCAGTAATTTAGTTAAAAATTCTCAAACCTAAATCTGATTAACCTTCTCTACCCATCTGCTAAGACTGAAAATATAAAGAAGAAAACATTAACTCACAAGAATGCAATCATTAGAACCCAGACTAAGGTAAGCTCTATGGAGGGTGGGCAACTCAGCTTCTTAAACATCTAAATTAAGGAGGCGAGAGGGATGGAGAAGAAAACATAAATGCAGAAAGGAAATGTAAAGACATTCTAGTAGAAGCATTTCAACAGAAATGGCTTCCATTTGGGTCCTGATCCACGCACACTGTTGCATTGCTGAGAGGACATTGAAAGAAAGTTAGATATGTAAACACTTACTAGACAGTGATGACTTAATTAAGGAAGTATCACTAAATTAATGTGATGTTTGGGACTTGCTACAAAATCAAAGGGGATGCAAGTGAAACCTGATTATACATTAACAATCGTTGATTGATAGAAACATGGGTTATCTTAATTAACCCATTTTTCCTCTTAAATTATCCTCTTTTTGTATATGTCTGATTTTCAGCAATAAAATGTTTAAAAGAAACTGGCAAAGTTAACATGAGAATGAGCACTACTGGCCAATCTCCCTCATTCCCATCTGTGCCAATAATTCACCATTTTTAGTCCACACCTGCCCTATTCTCCTGGGGCTTGAAGTCTGCAAAACACTTTCCTTGACTTTCATTATCAACCAGATTTCATTTTTATTGGCTTACATTAATTATCCATATAGTGGGTTGTACTATTACATTTTCATAAAAGTATAGAGGGCTTGTTTTTACCCTTCTGTTATCTACACATCCCTTTCCTCACTCCCAGTGGTCCCTTCTTGTTTCCTAATTGTCTCCTAGGTTTCTTTTTCATTCCACTGACAGTTCTGTTGGAAGAGCAGAGTTGAAAAAGAAGACCTATGTTTGTTTCTGTAGCAGTTACCTTCTCAGTGCTGGGACAAAACACTCAACCGGGAGCAGCTTATGGAAGGAAATGGTTATTTCAGGCATATGATTTCAAAGGAAAGCTTCATCATGGCAGAGAAAAGCATGACAGAGCAGGCAGCTGTGTGTCACATCTCCACACAAAGCAGAAAGAGAATTAATCTGACTGAGCCAGCTCTGAACACCCAATGGGTTACACCAATCAAGCTCAAAGCCTGTGCCCAGTGACACACCTCCTCTAGCAAGGCTCTACCTCCCATAGGCTCCACCAGATGGTGACTAAATAAGCAGATGAATTACAAAAGGAGGGACAGTTTACATTCAAACCATCACAATCTCCAAGAGTGTGGCAGTTGCAGATTGTTGTATGAGGGAAAACACAGGGAGATTCTAAACTCCTGAATCCCAAACCAGGGCATCATCTATTCTGTGGTTCCTGCTGTGACTGGGACAGCACATCTTTGATGGATCCAGAGCTAACTGAGTCCATTTCTCCAAAAGCACCCAGCAGATCCCAGGATAGGACAGAAGTGGCTTCTACATTTAGGGATAATCTCTTCTTCCTTTCTTCTCCCTCAGTTCCTTTCCTTTGCCGTTTTGCATCATCAGCCCTTCCAAAATATTTTATCTCATCTCCTCTAGAGAAAACGCCCATCCTATATTCCGAGCTCATCCCTCATGTGGCATCAGAAGAACCTGAAAAACGGGACCTGAGAGTGAGTTGTTGACCTGTTTGAGTATGAGTGCATTGCTATGAATGAAGACTGTAAATCATGTCTTGTCATATTGTTGGAATGTCTCCAGGAACCACTTATGATTGTTCAGAATGTGAAGCTTATTGAAGGCCAAGGTTTGGGAGGGCAAGCTGTTACACATGACTGTTATGACAATGATGATGAATACAAAGATGAAGGTACCAGCTTTTCGGACCACACTGGAGAGGCTTCACACATGAAAAATAACAAATTCAAGGACTTAAACTCCCAGGATAAGGCATGGCCAGAGACCTGCAAGGTGTCTTTGGCAGCACTGAAATGGCCCTTAATTATAATTCTTACAGCTGAAGAGGATGTAGGGCTGAAAATATCCATCTTTGTATATGCTGCAAAAATTACATTACAATTTCATTCAGTGCATCAATTCTCTTATATGAAAATCAAGGCATGTCTAGAAAGTAGTAGGAATTAAGCAAAGACATGTTGGCAGGCATGAAAGAATCTAAGAAAACTAGCTCCTATAAATCTCTGAGCTTCCCATGCTAACAGAGATAATTACTTCTTCTCCCTCTAGGGAGACCAACCAATCCTGTGTAAAAACCTCACCTAAAGCAGTTTCCTTTGAGGGGGGTCTCTGAATTCTTTAAGACTAACCCCATACATCTATTGCTTCCAAATGCATAACTATAGTCAGATCCCAACAAAAGTATCAAGCAAGAGGACATTGGTTGTATGCATCAGAGGAAATGTATTTTTTCTGCTCAGTGATACCATGAGACACTCGGGAACATGTGTAGTACATTTAGTACATTCTAAGGAGGATGAGAAGACCAAATTTATCAAATCAGAAAATGTCGTATTCAGCCACACACCACTGGGATGAACCTCCAAACCAGGCACAGTTATTGGAGGAAGGGATTTATTGAAAAGTTACAGATCCAGGGGAAGTTCCATAATGGCAAAAGAGGCTGGCCCCCTTTCAGAGATCCAAACAGAGAAAGAGAGAGAAGCCATCACCAACACCACACACACACACACACACACACACACACACACACACACACACACACACCAGCAAGCAGGAGGGGGGAGGAGGAAGAAAAGAGAGAGATTTCCTTCCCCTTGAGCTTCCTTATATCCTGCCTCCAACTAAGAGGGATGCCCTCCCTCACCTCCTACTAAAAGGGCTGCCCACTCTGGGGGAAGTTTTGGAAAAGCACCTCTCCCTTTACTTAATCCTTCCTGTAAGCAACATCAGAGAGCCACCCAAGATTAAACAGGTCAAGTTGATAACAAAACTTAACTATCACAAGTTCACCCCTTGTCAACTTGACATCAAACTATATCACCTTATATCATACTTAATTTACAAATGAAGATAGTAACAAGATCATACTTCTACCTAACTTGCCCCATGTACAAACAGAAATGCATAACCTCCCCCTAACACAAAGCAAGGTCCCTTAACTGTGAATTCTATAGAATCAAAATAAGTTACATATTTTTAACATATAATGGCACAGACTAAACATTTCCAACTGCTATGAGGCTGGACCAATGCAAACTCAACAACCAATAGGCAAACATCAAACATCTGCAGCTCAAGTCTGATATCACAGCCAGTGACTAATAGTATCTGGATTTTTCAATTCCTCCCCTCCAGCTTGGCTGAGTAACTGGTAGCCCATTGCACAGTCCTGGTATATCCAAAACATCTTTGGGTCTCTATTGCAAACTATGATCAACGGCTTTAATGGCCTATCAGGGACTTCATGCCCTGTTCCATACACCACATCTCAGCAGTGGCTCCTGGAACCATGTGCATTTCATGACCCATTCCACACATGCATTTTTCATGCTTCCAAAAGCAAAATCAGGTATGGAATAGACAGCCATGTTGTTAATTCAGAGACAAAATAAATTGTGACCTTGAAGAGCAAGTTCCTTCCTTTCAGCTATCTTTGCCCAAAAGAGTTTGCAAAGACTATCATTCCATCCTTCCTGGGTGGAAACTCTTTGGGCATCCTTTCCATTGTTTCGATGTAAAGCAGTTAGGCTACCTTCCTTAGGATTGCTAATGTGTTGATAATAGCAGCTTCAGTAACCTAAAGCCAGTCTCTGTGCTAAACTTGCTTGAATTTTTTGAACTTTAAATTTTAATTCTCATTTCCATATCATTAACCAAGCATATCAGTCCATTACTTAAATTCAACCTTGATCAAACTCTCTGGTCATGAGAAGTAGAACACATTCAGCCCTTATTCCAGTAATGTAGTTCCAATGAAGTTCTCCTTCCCCTTAGAAAGTTCATAAGACAAGACTCAAAATGTAATTCTCTCTGTACTTAGCATCTTCAAATTCTCACCAGAATAGTCCATAAAATTTGGCTTACAGCTATAGAAGGCATCTTCAGTTGCAAGTACAGAAACCAAGTCCATTCCTCTAGCACACAAGTTTCAGAAGACCAAAAATCAACACGGGCATATTCAGCAATATCACCACACTCTCTGGAACCAAAACTGTCATAGTCAGCCGCATGCTGCTGGGATGAACCTCCAAACCAGGCATAGTTATAGGAGATATAGAATTATTGAAGTTATAGATCAAGGGGAAGTTCCATAATAGTGAAAGAGGCTGCCCCCTTTCACAGGTCCAAACATGAGAGAGAGAGAGAGAGAGAGAAAGAGAGAGAGAGAGAGAGAGAGAGAGAGAGAGAGAGACCATCACCAATACCACATACACACCAGCAAACAGGTGGGGTATAGGGAAGGAAGAGAGAGAGATTTCCTTCCCCTTGAGTTTCCTTATATCCTGCCCCCCCTCCACTGAGAGGGCTGCATTCTCTTCTGGGAGAAGGGCTCACTCTGGAGAAGGGACCTGCTCCTTTAGCTTATCCTTCCTGTAAACAACCTTGGAGACACACCCAAGATTACTGTAGATTATGAAACAGCTCAAGTTGACAATAAAACTCAACCACCATAGGTACTCTTATCAGAGAGTATTATATAATGCATTATTAGTACAAGTTAGAACTTGCTTTCACAATTTGCTTGATTGGATGGAAAATTTAGTCTCAATAATGGTCAATAATAAATGAAATTGATATTCAATATTTCTTGGCATGGAATAGAATACTTGACTCAGGGGCATCATCAGCAGTAGCTCATGTGATCCATAACCTCACAGGCCCTTTGGAGTAAAACTTACTGTGGTTCTGCTAGCATTCCTGACCAAAGCTTTTTCCCTGAGCCTGGTCCTCCAACCTTTCTGTAGCAGAGAAGGTACAATCTTCACTATGATATTCTATTCCAAAATGCCCTTCAGGGAGCTAGGAAGATTGCTTAGTGGTTAAAGATGCTTGCTTCCAAAGTCTGCCAGCTCAGGTTCTATTGCCCAGTACCCACATAAAGCTAGATGCACAAAGTGGTACATGCACCTGGAGTTCATTTTGCAGTGGCAAGAAGCTCTGGCATGCCCATGTGTTCTCTCTCTCTCTCTCTCTCTCTCTCTCTCTCTCTCTCTCTCTCTCTCTCTCTCTCTCTTTCTCTCTCTCCCCTCCTTCTGCTTGTAAATAAATAAATAAAAATATTTAAAACACATAACTTCAAAATGCCTTTTAAAGTTGCATACCACAAAGAACTGGGACTCATATTCTTTTTTCTTTCACCCTCAAAGTCAACATAGTATTCCCATCA
>PVHP010039947.1:0-16094 GCA_004024765.1 Zapus hudsonius | reverse complement strand
GCGCACCAGGGTCACCACCTTGTGGGTCTGGCTTATGTGGGTCCTGGGGAATTGAACTGGGGGCCTTAGGCACTGGTGGCAAGTGCCTTAAACACTACGCCATCTCTCCAGCCCTACGTTCTTTAATTATCAAGACAGCTTTGCAAGAGAGATGCCATTAGCCCTAGTTTACCGATGAAGAAATCAAAGAGGTTGAGTAGTGTGTCAAGGTCACACATAGGTCACGCGTAGCTAGTGTTTGGTAGAGATTGGATTCTAGTCCATGGCTATTCAGTCTTTTTACAAAATGGTCTCCCTTTTGTACCTCTGGGGCCTCCTTAGTTTCCATGATTTCACTTCTAACCTTCAGCTCCCCACACCTGACTGAGGGCTCCCAGCCCCCTTCTTTTGAGAGTTCCCTTTGGCTACTCAGGCAGTGGGGCCAGCCAGGCTTCCCACGACCATGTTCCTGGCTCTGTTCCTTGGTCCAGATACCTTGCATGATGATTCCCTGAGCCCTTTGGTGCCCCTGACTCAGGAGAGACACTAAACAATAGCACTTGGGTCCCAGCTGGTCTCCCAGAGGCCCTTGCTGCCCCATACCCCCTCTGCCCTTATCCCCACACACAGCTGGGGAAGTCTGTGGCTGTAAAAACCACTAATTAACCAATCAATCAGTCTTGATGGTTCCCAAGCTGCCTACCTCCCGCCCTCCCTTTCCACACATCAATAATGTTGATTAGCTGCAGGACCAAGGCTGGAGACCCTGCAGCCTCCGTGTCTCCCAGCACACCTCCTGGCTGCGGGGGGGGCACCCTGGGATGGCCCCTCCCTGATCAAGAGCAGTGTGCTCTCTAATCACTGGGCCACGTGCTGCCCACCCAGAGGTCAGCCGCTGCAGGAGGCCAAGACCAGCCAGAGGCAGCTGCATCCAGGGCCCAGCCCAAGTTCAGTGCTTTCTCTGGACTCTGCTAAGGTTCCCAGCCTGGCTCAGGATCAGGCAAGGAAGGCATTTTCTGGAAGCTAGGAGCAGAGTGTTTTCCATGCCTAGAATTCCTCTTCTGCACTTCACCTATCTGTGGTAGGTCAAGAGCAGCATCCTGGCTGAAAGCTGAGGCACAGGGTGACAGGTAATCTAACCAGAGTCAAACAGAAATGAGTGGTAGGTAGAAGCATTGTTTAGAATAGTCAAAAAGTGGAAACAAAGCCGGGCGTGGTGGCGCACACCTTTAATCCCAGCACTCTGGAGGCAGAGGTAGGAGGATCACTGTGAGTTCAAGGCCAGCCGGAGACTACATAGTGAATTCAAGGTCAGCCTGGACTAGAGCGAGACCCTACCTCGAAAAACAAACAAAAAAAAAAAAAAGTGAAAACAACCCATGTGTTCCCCAACTTGTGTGGAATGGAGGCAGGGGTAGGAGGATTGCTATGAGTTTGAGACCAGCCTGGGACTACAGAGTGAGTTCCAGGTCAGCCTGGGCTAGAGTGAGACCCTACTTCCAAAAACCCCAAATAAATAAATAAATATAAAGAGTAAAGAAAGGGCTGAAGATCCAACTCAGTGGAGAGTGTTTGCTTAGCACGCATGAGGCCCTAAATTCAATCCTAGGTACCAAGAAGAGAGGAAGGATGGACCCTGACAGATGAGCACGTAAGTCAGAAGGGTCAGAGAGGACAGCTCCGGCCTCCCCGGGCAATGCAAGCTAAATCCCTAGAGGACTTTTGTTATTGTTTTGTTTGAGGCAGGGATTTTCTATGTAGCCTGGCTGGGTTCAAACTTCATAGTAATTCTCCTGCCTCAGCCTGAGTGCTGGAATTACAGGCATGCACCACCATACCTGGCTCCCGAGAGAACATGTAAGATGTCATTTTCATAGAGAAGAGTAAGGAAGGAGTGCAGGAGCCCACGCAAGGCAGGAGTGGGCTTGTGCAGCTGAAGCAGGGGGCCAGGCTGCCATGAAGGTTTCCAGGATGGGAAGGAAGCACCACTCCGAGGTGCACGTTGCATGAGAGGCAGGGAGGGAAGAGGTCAAGGAGCCCCGCTGAGGAACGGTAGGAGGGACGAGGCCTGGACCATGGCAGGAATATTGATAGCCTGCTGCTGAGCTCGGACTTGGCTCCCGGGGCTCTGGGGTTTGCTTCCGAGGGCTAATGAAGTACTTGGAAGAGCAGATGGTTGTAATAACTTGTTTTATAGAGAACCCAAGGCAGACAAAGGGGACGACTGAAGATGAGGCTGAATGAATCATGGCTGCTTCCTCCAGCACCCGAGAGAGGCCTAGCTGAGACTGGAGCAGCCTCAAAGTGGAGAAGAGCCAGTCTAGTTGGAGGCAGGTTTGGAGTCTGAAACCCTCTCACCCAGCAGTTAGTGTAAACCACTTAGGATGGAGTGCAGCTTCATCTTTGAACACCCACCAGGGACAGACAAGAAAGACAAAAGTAAGGGCACTGTGAGGAGCCCCAACCGAGCATGGGCCCCAGAAAATCTTCCTGGAGAAGCTGTGCTCAAGCCCAGTCCAAAAGTCAAAGTTCGCCATGGCCCACAAAGGGAAACCTGGAAGAACACGGCCCAGCTGCCTGACACCAGGGCCTATGACAATACAGGAAAGCAGGTGGTGGGGAGATCCATGAAGGCTGGACTCCACCCTGAGGGGAATGGAGAGCTATTGCTCTGGCTTTGAAATCAGTGACTTGAGGTTTCAGGAGCTCCGTGGCTGCTACATGTCTTTCCTGCAGTGGAAGACTCTAGACAGAGCAGGGTAGGGGGGATCCGTGAGGAACTAGGGAGACCTCAGAAAGGTGAAGCTGTCCAAGACACAGTCATGGGAGACACGGAAGTCAACCACTTGTGAGGTCCAACTGCTGGGGTTTGGTGAGGAGAGAGGAGAGGTAGTGCAGATAATAACTAGGTTTCCAGCTTGGGCCCTGGGGTGGCAGTGGGGACAACTGGGGGGGGCAGTTTCAGAAGGTGATGAGCTGTGCTGGGATACAGAGACTGAGGGGCCTAGGTGACATCATGGTGGGGTACCCACAGGGAAAGTGTGTGCTGAGCACTGGCCCTGGAGCTTATGTCTCATCTATTTTAGTTTAAAGATGGAGAAACTGAGGCCAGAAAGATGAGTCATTTGCCAAGATCACAGAGCTAGGCTGAAACAGTTGGAGCAGCTTGGGTTTATCTGATTTCGGTCCCATGCAGCCAGGGAGGAGGCAGGAAGGAGTTGGTTGAGGGGGAGGGTGGAACTTGAATGTGCAAAGAAGGTGGGCCTCCCTGTGCCCACCCCACTGCAAAGACTGTGACAGAGCTGCACCCAAACCCTGGGGAGAGCCAGAGAGGTGAGGGCTCCAGCACAGCCTGGCTCCCCAGCCCCTCCCCTGTCCAGGGCTGGCAGGGACAACATCATCTATCAATTGCAAGGTGTGGACCTGGGGAAATAAACACCAATTAACCACCCCAAGGTTTCCTATTAATGAACATTGCATCGTCACCCTCTGACACAGGGCTCATTTGTGGGCTGTTGGTTGCAAGATGGAGTGAAGCCGAAAAGACCTGCAGAGCAATGGTTTTCAAGAATGGGACCAGCTGGGAATGTTGCTCAGTTGTTAGAGCACTTGTCTAGATGTACAAAACCCTGGGGTCAACCCCCAGCACCCCATAAGCTTATGGTTTTGCATACTGGTAATCTCAGTACTCAGGAGATAGAGACAGGAGGATCAGAAATTCAATGTCTTCTTCAGCTACTTAGCAAGTTCAAGGCCAACCTGGGCTACATGAGACCCTGTTGGAAAAAAACTGAAGAGGATTCAACTGGTTTTTTTGTTTTGTTTTTTTGAGGTAGGGTCTCACTCTAGCCCTGGCTGACCTGGAATTCACTGTGTAGTTTCAGGGTGGCCTTGAACTCATGGTGATCCTCCTACCTCTGCCTCCTAAATGCTGGGATTAAAGGCATGAGCCACCATGCCTGGCTCGACTGGTTTTGAGTCACTTGTTTGGTGGTAGATAAGTGGCCTGTGTAGGAGTGAGGTTGACAGGACGGTGGTGAGGGGCAAGGGTGCCAGGACAGAATAGAGTAACAGTGGGCGCTCTGAAGCTCTCCAGCGTCCCTGGCTCTGGAAGACTGGGGAGGGGAGGGTACTGCCCAGGCACCTGGTGGCCTTCTGGGACAGCTCAGACAGGAAGTGTTTGTAGCACAGGGGTAAGGCGTAGGTTTTGGAGCCACACCATTGGGTTTGAACCCCAGCTGCTATGCTTCATGGTGGTAAGCTCTCCAGGTCAGAACTGAGCTAGGGTCCCATCTAGAGGGGCTCTCTTGGGGACCCACTGCCTGCTCATCTTTGTTTCTCTCAGAGCCATCAAATCAGGCTGAGCAGGTGAAACTCATCCATCTTGGCCCCTGGGTATGCCTGACCACTAAATGCCTCCGTAACACAGGCGAACCCCCTGAGGTCGGTCATCAGTGCGCTGTGCCGAGCATAGGCAAGAGAACACGCTGACCTGGAACACTCATCTGTGATATTAGGCAAAGCCCTTTACCTGCTTTCTCCCTATAAAGTGACCTGGCCACATTCCCAGGTAGGACCTGAGGTCCAGCTTAAGAGTCAACATGAGGGTACTTTGGGTCACACAGTGGGGTGAAAGGGGACTTTGCTTCACAGGCATTGGTCTGACTGCCTGCTCCTGGTTTGGGATTAGCATCTGGTGGTAGTCTTATGGGGGGGGTATTTCCCAGAAGGGGTTGACCCCAAACTGAGGTCACACCCACAGCTGGCTCTAGGCTAAGGACACTTCTGGCTCCCAGGGTGAAGGAGACAGCCTGTTCCACCAGGGTGTTGCCTGCCAGGGCAGATCTTCACACCTCAGAGCCTCGCCAGTCAACCTCTCACCCTCCAGAGCCTCAGGCTTGGCTCATCCACCTGCTTCTCCAAAGATCAGCAAGGACCACCTCAGATCCGGCCTGGCCATCATCTGGGCTCAGGCCAGCTTTCCCCAGGTGACCAGATCCATGTGTTATTCACAGAGCACACTGCTGTGAGCCTGGCAAGGAAAGGCTCAGACCCTCCCAGCCTCTGAGAACATAGGCTATTCAGAGACAGGCATTCGCTCAGCAGAGCTCATGATACCGACTGTGTCCTACAAACACTGAAGACACTGGGCTCTGGAAACCTGACAGAGAATGCTAGACCCAAGTCAGACACTTTGCTGTCTGACCTCAAGCAAGTTGCTTTCTGTCCGGGCCACAGTGTCCTGCAACTGTGAAAGCAATATATGTTATATATTGTTTATATATATTATCTATAAAGTCATATAAATATATATAAAGACATACCATTTTATTATAACCACTAAATCAAAGAACTACATACAGTCCCCACTAGGTACATAACAAGCATCATCACCCTGAGTTAGAAAGTGGCTTGTGAAGGGACTCTGACTTCAGGCACGGTAGGAACAACATGAATTTGGGGGTGGCACCAGCTGTCTGTGTAGGGGACCCCAGCAAATGTTTCTTTGGTTGTGAGCAGCAGCAGAGGCAGGAGTTAGGCCCACCCAGAACGATCCCAGTCAGAGCAAGTGCTCAGGAGACTGCTTACAGGAACACGAAGTGAGGGAGAGCAAGGGTCTACACCCAGCTGAAATAATCAAATACTCCCCCCCACACACCTCTGCCCACTCCTGCCATGGCCACAAACCAACCTCTGAGGACAACTTCAGCTGGAATCTTCCTGCCTCCTGCCTAGTCCAGCGCCCAGGGCCCACTTGTGTGTTTTCTGACTCACTCCAATGTCTGGGGCCAACCTTATCTGGCTGGCTTTTCAGACAGATTTGGGGTTTATAGGAAACATCCATCTCAACTGGAAATGAGACAAGGCAGATGCCTGACTGCCTGGCAGGTGTTGATGACTGACCTAGAAGCCGCCTCCCTTCACTGTCTGCCTGGAAACAGAGGGAGTTAACAGTGGACACTAGGTGCTCTTGTGGCCTGGATTCCAGCTCCAGGGATGCCTTCCTCCCACCCTGTGTCCTGCTGCCCCAGACACTCGAGGTCACCTCAGGGAAACCCCATAGTCCCAGCACACCCCTCTCTTCAAATCCAAAGCAGCAGCCCAGGGCTAGAGTACCTCACAGCCCCTCACCCTTCTGCTCAAAGGTCTCTCTGAAGCAAGAGCTCCCAACTTTTTTTTTTTTTTTTGAGATAGGGTCTCAATCTAGCCCAAGCTGACCTGGAATTCACTCTGTAGTTCCAGACTGGACTCGAACTCACAGAGATCCTCCTCCTACCTCTGCCTCCTAAGTGCAGGGATTAAAGGTGTGCCACCACCACACCTAGCAAGAGTTCCCAGCTTTTTTGAATGTGGATCCAACTGACAAGGAGCACTGTGGACTTCTCAGAATGCAAGTGCCTTGTGCGCTTCTGAGTCCCTGCCCTTCCCTAAAGTCCTGAGAGCCAGAAACCACCTCGACCCTCCCGGCTGTGTGGGGTGAGAAGGCCAAATGAAGTAGGTGTGCAGAGAGGCCCACCAGCTTGGGCTCCCTCCCTCCTGCTCTGCCACTCCTCTGCCCTCTGACTCCTCCCGGCCATGTCAACCCCAGGTCACGGGCCCAGGACCCAGCAAAGCCCCTGGAATAAGGCAAGTTCAAGTAGACTCTTGGACCCCAAAGGACAAGCTAATCCTAGGGAGCTGAGTCACCTGGGTAGACAGAAAAGAGAAAGATGCCCCTGCTGCTCATTTCACTCAGCAGGGCAGCAGCTTCAGGGGGACATCAGTACCTCCACAGGTCCCTCTCCAGGTTGGGGCTGCCTGCCACACAGCACTGTGTCTTCCAACCCTGCCCACCTTGGAGCTTTGGAGTTCCTTCCCCACAGGGTGCTGGGTGGGTCTGGGGAGTGGCTGGATTCCAAGAGTTCAATTCAGACCTGAATGGTACCCAGCTGGGATCGGTAGACAGGCTCCCCTCTGAAAGTAGCCATGGCTTCCAGCTTGGCCAGAGGAAACAGGGAGCACCTGGATCAGTGGCCAGATGCTTCCTCGGAGAAGGGAGCCAGGCAGCACCGGGTCCCTTATGGTAGATGTCATCTGGAGGAGGCATTTCCTGTATGAGCCATGGTCCCTCTATGCTCTTTCAGGGTGGGCTACAGACTGCTCAGAGGACTTAGGACCTTCTCTATACTGAGGGTGAGTCCCCATTACTCTATAGTGTCCCGTGCTCACTGCAAGAAGTCACCACAGACAGAGTGGCTTAAATCAACAGATTTATTCCCAAGTTCTGAAGGCCAGCACCTAAACCAGTCCCGTATGCTTACATCCTGCTGGAAGGCCTCCTTCAGTGCTCCTTGGGTGACTTCTTGGACCTCTGAGCCTCTCACCTGCCCCCTCACAGTTCCTGGAACCCCATCCAGCCCACCTAGATAATCCAGGGCCCACCTCTTCTCTGGCTCTTCTTGTTTCAGATAAGGTTCCCAGTCTACTATCCACCTATGACGACTAGGATGCAAAACGCCCCTCCTCCTGGGGGCTTACTGACTGGAGGGAAGAGGTTGGGGATTTTGGCTTTGGGCTCAGAGTCCTTCCTAACCTTGTGAAGGCCTAGGCTTTTTTCACACTCTTCAGACCACAGAACTCATGCAGTGTCTCCTTGAAGGACAGGTGCTGAGCTCACCCTAAGTGCTGGTGAGAGGGGCAGAGCTGGCCTAGAGGCTCACAGCAATCCAGGTGACCTGAGCCAGCTCATGGCAATAACGCCATGGCTGGGACAGATGCAGAGAGGGCTCTGGGACCTGCTGAGGGCACAGGGAGGCTCAGGAGCAGAGAGGGCTGCTGGGATAGCACATGTGGGCATAGCCAAAGTGAGGCTGCAGAGGCTTGCCTAGCACAGCAGGAGCCCATGGAAATGACAGGCCAGTCTGGGAGCACCTCTGAGTTTGTGGAGAGAGCATCTGTGCCCCTGGCACCTGAGGATAAGGGCAGGATTCTCCCCAGAGCAGTGGAGCCCCAAAGCCTCCTGGGCTGTTTCTTGTAATAGAGAGCGGGGGCAGGGATGGTGGCAGAACAGGAAGCCAGGAGCCTCTCTTGCTACCTCTTCTCCAGGCTCTGCATCTGCAGGCTGAGTGAGGTGAAGCTAGCCAGGAGGTCAGTCACTTCATCCACCTGCAGGAAGACACCCAGTCTGTTCTAGGAGGCCCGAGCCCCAGGCCTCCCTGTACCACAGTCACAGAACGCAGGCATTGCCTTCCCTCCCAGGACATGCAAAATGGTTTCCAGCTGCTGAGGGCAGAATGACTAAGAGGGAAGGGGCTGGAGAGTTTCCCCCTGGGTTCAGCAGGATCCTTCCAGAGGGCAGGGCTGTGAACACACACAGCCACACTAGCTTCAAGGAAGTGGACAGAAGCTGTGAGGGACTGGCCCCGAGGCTCCTGCCAGTCTAGTGACTGTGGCTCACCTGCTCTTTGGTGCTGGTCATCTGGAGACGGGTGCAGAGGTCATCCAGCCGTTCCCGCTGTTCGTGCCGCCCCAGGCGCTCCAGGTACTCCCGAAGCATGTGGATGATCTGCAAGGAGAGAGAGCTGAGCTGAAGCCTGACACACAGTGAAGCCGGAGCTATGGAGGTGAGCGTGAGATCAGGGCCAGAGGTGCTCAGTCTGGTAAGCGCAGCTCCTACCCAGTGTCTGCATGGGACCTGGGGCTCAGTATGGGACGAGCTCACCTGCTTCACCTCCAGCCGCACAGCCTCCAGGCAATGGGAATGGCCCTCCTGCAGGATGTTCAGCTTGGACTTGGCCAGGTGTAGGGGCGTGCGGCCAGCTCGGTCCAGGGCATCCACACGAGCCCCTGGGGGAAGAGGCAGGGGGATGGGAGCACGATGGGGACAAGGACCAGAGAGGTCAGGGAGGAGGAGGAAAGAAAACCACATACCTCCTCGAAGCAGTGTGGTGATGACAGGCACGTGGTTGGTACAGGCCGCTGAGGAAAAAGAAAAGACTTAAGAATCCAGGGAGGAGAGAGCAGGGCCACCTCCAAGCATGCCTGGGCCACACGGCCTCCCTCCCGAGGAGGTGCCACCAGGACGGTGTGCTCTACTGGGCAGGACTCAGCAATCAGTCCAACTTCCTCCCTGCACTGCTGGGGAAACTGAGGTCTAAAGATGGACTCCTTCACTATAATCTACAGCGTGAGTCAGCAGCAAGGCTAGAGCCAGCCAAAGGTCTCAGGACACGCTTCCTAGCAGAGGTGCTTTAGGGCAAGTCCACGTTGCTGAAGCAGTTCTGGCGAGGACACAGACTGTGCTGGAGGGGATGCTGGGAGCTGCAGAGGCCCAGGCTCTACATCTTAGAAGCCTGTCATAATGGCCTTTGAGGACTTACCCAGGTGCAGCGGCGTGTTGCCCAGACCATCCCGCTGGTTGGGGTCAGCGCCATGGTCCAGGAGCAGCTGCACTGGAAAAAGGAAAACACAGATGTGCTGTTGGAGCTGCCCGCCAGCCGACCTCAGCCCTGTGCCAGCTCCATGGAATGCAAGCATCTCTCACAAATTCACTCATGCACTCCAGAGGATTCATGGGTAGGACCCTGAGGGATTCCAGAAAGGCGAGTAGCTATGGGGATGAGGCTTCAAGGTCAAGGAAAGTGCTAGCAAAGGCTCCCAGAGGCATTGTGTACTCTTCACACAGTCAAGGGCCACAGTGAGAACTAGGCCAATGATGCAGCTGAATTCCATGAACGATCTCCCTCCTCAGCAGCCTGGGCTTCCTCGGGGATGGACCATGGCTGGATTCACACAAGGCTAATGCACAGGAAGGCAAGGGTGGGACTCACATTTTCTACAATGAGTGTGTAGGTCTTGCTAATCAATAAAGGATTTATGTCTAGAATGTATATAGAATCCTACAAGTCAGTGAGAACAAGAGAACTTTCTTGGAAAAACAGGCAAAAAACTTGGATACTTCACAAAAAATGTAAAAGTAGCCCACACATGAAGAAGTGTTCAACATCACAGACCATCAGAGACATGCACATCATGCCATAGTGAAATACTACAGAATGGCCAAAATGAATAAGCATGGATATTCAGCGTGGGCACAGAGGGGACAATGTGGAGCCCTCAGACATGCTGGCAGGAGGAAGAGAGGTACTGGACATCCACCTTGGAAACTACTATGATTAACCCTGTGTGTACCCAGGCAACCCAACAATGCCACTCCTGGCACCATGCCCACATAGATGAGTGCGGCCAGCCACCAAACCGCAGGTGCAAGAGTGGACACAGCAGCTCTGTGCATAATAGCAAACCCTGGGAACAGTGCAAATGCTCATCACCAGGAGAGGGGTGCACCTAACCAGCACTGGACCAAGGAGGGATCCAGACAGCACTCAGGGAGGAACCCAGGAATAGAAATTTTTTTTCAAGGTAGTGTCTCACTCTAGCTCAGGCTAGTCTCAGGGTGGCCTTGAACTTTTGGTGATCCTCCTGCCTCTGCCTCCTGAGTACTGGGATGAAAGGCATGCCCCTCCACACCTGGTTCAGGTTATAATTTTGATTCCATTTCAGAGTATTCACAAAGACACACACTGTGTGCTTCCTTTTGTGTGCAATTCACAAGTGCGCAGCCCTGTACATGGTGAACAGGTCCAGAAGGAGGAAGTACTAAGAGGACAGCAGGGCTGCTGGGAATAATGGTAGCTATGCCAGTGCATCACATACAGTGCTTGCTGTTTGGAAGTTATGCCACAGCTTAAAACCACAAACAATCGGGAGGCAGAGGTAGGAGGATCGCCGTGAGTTCGAGGCCAGCCAGCCTGAGACTACAGAGTGAATTCCAGGTCAGCCTGGGCTAGAGCGAGACCCTACCTCGAAAAACCAAAAAAACAAACAAACAACCAAAAAAACCCCACAAACAAGAAGTATAGAAAAAACCAGGTCAGCCTTGGCTAGACTGAGACCCTACCTCAAAAAAAAAAAAAAAAAAAAAAAAAGAAAGAAAGAAAGAAAAGACACACAATAAACAAATAAAAATACTATGAACAAGGCTGTCCTGCCTGGGCCTGGCTCCCTCCAGCTCACTCGCTGGGGCTTCCTAACCCCATCTCTAGTCAAATCCATTCACTTCCCACCCGGCAGTGTTGGTCCACTGGCCAAGGTGCGGGGCCTGTGTATGAGCCATCTCCAGCACCCCCAGTACCCTGAGGTACGTCAACAACTCCAGCAGCCTTGCCCTGTTCCTCCCTGGGACTCACCAATCTGGTCATTGCCATTGCAGGAGGCAAAGTGGAGGGCTGTGCGACCCTTGTCGTCAGCTGCGCAGGGGTCCGTGCCGTCTTCCAGCAGCTGCTGCACTGACACCACCAAGACGGGAGAAGGGCGAGAAAGCACAGTGTGAGCATGCTGTGGTCCCCAAGGATGGGTGGGGGTACAGGGCTCCCTTCTGAATGCTGGCCCCATGAGACCATGACCAGGGACTTGTTCTCCTGAGGACCATGAATCCCGAGTGTTCACTATATCTAGGAACAGAACATTAGAGCAGGCTTTTGACCCTCAGGGTCAGGAATTCAGGGCCATAGAAATCCCCAGTCACGCCATGTACTACTCTCTCCTGAATACATATCCTTGCAGTTGGACACAGCTGCCTAAGTTATTGGCTGGTACTTAACTTGGCTCCCAGAAGGCAGTCTACTGGATGAGACAGAGACACACTAAGTCCCAGCCTAAGCTAGGCAAGAAGTCAAGGAATGCACTTCCATCAGCATGAGGCAATGGCAAGGCTGGCTGGGTATGACCACACAGGCTTGGACTTGCCACAGGTCCCTGGCAAATGGGCATCATCTCTGCCCTGCCCATCTCCAGAGCAGCTGTGATGAGAGCAATGGATGTGAAATCCCTTCTCTGATAAGTACATAGGCACTGTAGAGTGTGAGGAATTATGCGCTAATGCACATGTCCAGCAGAAGTGGGGAAAATTGCTGTCCAATGACATTTTATAGGCATGAACATTTTAGTCTATTTCCCAGCAAACCTCTCAAAGAGGTGAAGGCTGGAAAGATTTCCAGCCACTTCCCTCCAGGCAGCTCTCCTCAAGCTAAGCCAGCCCCTTCCCTTCTCTCACACACCTCTCCAGTGTCCAGCTCTGGACAGCCAAGCCTGCACCATTCTAGAATGATCCCCATTGTAACTCTGGGTAGCAACCAGGCATCAGGCACCTGACTTCAGCCTTACAAGAGCTACGTAATCAAGGATGACCTATAGCTTTTTGCTGTACTTTAAAACAACAACAACTTTATTTGCAAGCAGAGAGAGAGAAAGAAGAGAAACAGACAGAGAGAATGGGTGCACCAGGGCCTCCGGCCACTGAAAATGAACTCCAGATACATGCACCATCCTGTGCATCTGGCTTTACATGGGTACTGGGGAATTGAACCCAGGTCTGTAGGCTTAATTTTTTAAGCCTTAATTTTATAAGAGTACACAATTGAATTTATCTGAAATGCTATTTCAGAGGAACATGAAACATGGGAAAACATAGAAAAACATTCAGTAACAGAATTAAGTTCCTACAGTACTCTGAAATGTGAGTTAGTATAGACAACACAGGTGCTAGCTTTCACTTAACTTTTTTTCCTTGTGTGTGTACTGTGGTGTGTGTGGTATATGCACGTGTATGTGCCCAAGCAGGGCCCCATGAGCTTGCCAACCCCCCAAGCACCTGAGAATCAATCACTGCTGCCTTCAGGACTGGGGTTGCAGACAGACAGGTGTGGTCATGCCCAGTTTAACCACCCCAGTGGCTTCTCAGGCTTCCTCAGGCCTTTATGCTTGCACAGGAAGTGCCCTCAACTGCTGAGCCATTTCTCCAGCCCTTACTTATCTTTCCAGGGCAAATCCAGCTCTATTTTCCTAGCCCAGTATGTTAAGTTAGAAACATGTTTGACTAGTAATGACTATTTCAAGTAACCATGGCTTACAAAAATATAAGCATAGTTATAAAAGTCTGAATAGGGGGTTCAGTTGTTAAAAGGCACTGGCCTGAACAACCTGAGAGCCTGGGTTCGATTCCTCAGCACCCGTGTAAAGCCAGATGCACAAATGGTTCATGTGTCTGAGTTCACTGTGTCCATACTCACTCTCACTCTGTGTCTCTGTCTCTCTTTCAAATAAATTAAAAAATGTATTTTAAAAAGAGTCTAGCCAGGCGTACTGGTACACAACTTTAATCCCAGCACTTAAGAGTCCAAGGTAGGAGGATTGCTATGAGTTTGAGGCCAACCTGAGATTACATAGTGAATTCCAGGTGAGAACGAGACCCTACCTCAAAAAACAAAACAAAAAAAAAAAAAAAAGAAAGTCTGAATAGTCAAGCCAGGTTAGTTTGGCTCTTGTACATTTCAGAGACTCACTGTTCTCTGGACTGTACTTCAGGGCTACGCAAGCCCAGGAAGAGGCTCAACAAGGGCTTTCTCCGGTGACCTTGAACTTCCACTTTTTTTTTTTTTGGTTTTTCGAGGTAGGGTCTCACTCTAGTCCAGGCTGACCTGGAATTCACTATGTAGTCTCAGGGTGGCCTTGAATTCACCGCAATCCTCCTACCTCTGCCTCCCAAGTGCTGGGATTAAAGGCGTGCGCCACCATGCCTGGCTAAACTTCCACTCCTGAGTGCTGGCATTGTAAGAGCACACTACCACACTTAGTTTATGCAGTGCTGAGGACATGCTAGGCAAGCACTGGACCAACTGAGATGGCCCTGGCCCATGAGAGTTAATCATGATTGTCAGCCTAACTGGACTGAGGAGCACCAAGGGAGGAACCTATGAGGATGTTCCCAGAGAAGACTAAGGAGAGAAGACCCACCCAAAGTGTGGGCAGCACTACCCCATAGGCTGGGGGCCCAGAGGGAAAGAGAATGCACAAACGTGCTCTCTGCTTCCTGGCCACCATGACCTGCTCTGCCTGCATGACAGACAGAAACCTGTGACTTCTGGTTTGATTTTTTTTTATTTAAATATTTTATTTATTCATTTTTAAGCAGAGAGAGAGAGAAAGAGAAAGAGAGAAAGAGAGAGAGAGAGAGCGAGCGAGCACCAGGGCCACCACCTTGTGGGTCTGGCCTATGTGGGTCCTGGGGAATTGAACCCAGGGCCTTAGGCACTGGAGGCAAGTGCCTTAACCGCTGAGCCATCTCTCCAGCCAGTGGTTTGATTTTTGTTTTGTTTGAAACAGTCTCCATGTGTAGCTCAGTCTGTTCTAGAACTTAATGTGTTGATCAGCCTGGCCTTAAGATTGTGCTGAGTGCTGGGAATAGAGGGCATGCACCACCACACCCGGCTAACAACTGGAACCTCTGAAATTGTAAGCCAAAATAAATCTTTTTTTCCCCCTTAGTTGCTTTGCTCAGGTATTATGTCACAGTGACAAAAAGCTTAACAACACAGCAGCCACAATAAACATGCCACTTTCCCCTAACTTACAGAAAACATTAAGTCAGTGGATAAAATTAATTTATTTTCCTAAAAGCTGTCCTTGCACCTTTAAAAAGATAAGTTTTATTTATCTGTTGTGAAGAGAGAGACTATGGGTACACCTGGGCTCTTTCCACTGCAAATGAACTCCAGACGCATGGGCCACTTTGTTTTACATGAGGGAATTGAACTCTGGCCAGAAGGCCTTGCAAGAACCTTTAACTGCTGAGCCATCTCCCCAGCCTCCGTCCTTGTACTGAATGCTATCATTCACTGTCTCCTAAGTTGGAAAGCAGCCACAGAAAGCCAGGGTGCCCAGTGCAGAGCCCCGCCCATGCCTCTCAGATGTTCAGTCATATAAACAAGTCTGAGAATGGCTTGACCTGATGGTCAGAACCTGGCAAGCAAGGTGGGGTGTTCACTCCTGGCAGCCACAAGTTTCAAAATGAGCTCCTTGCCAAGAGCTGTGCTGGGGGTCACCTGTACAAAAGGAGACACGGTTCCCACAGTGATAGCTGCTGTGACAGACACCAGGAGGTTCAGGGTGACAGAGGACCATGGTGCATAAGTACCCAAGTCTAAACCTTCTGCGAGATGCCAGCAAAGTCAAGGAGGAACTACAGTGAGTCTATTCCCAGGGTACCGATGGTGTTCCCAGGTATGGATGGCCTGGCTCTTTCCTTCCCCACCTGCCCATAGGTCCCACTGTGCACACTCACCTGTTTCTACATCATTGGCATTGGCCGAATCTCTCAGCCTCTTCAGAGCTATGAAGAGAACAAGAAAAGGGAGTTTATAAAAAAGATAACCACAAGCTGGGCGTGGTGGCGCACGCCTTTAATCCCAGCACTCGGGAGGCAGAGGTAGGAGGATCACCGTGAGTTCAAGGCCACCCTGAGACTACATAGTGAATTCCAGCAATGAAACAGAAGGTGGATGGCTTTCCAGCTTTCCCTGTTAGCCAGCCCTTCAGTCACCGTAGCATTGAAAGGTCAACAAAGGGCCGGAGAGATGGCTCAGCAGTTAAGGCGCTTTCCTGCAAAGCCCAGAGAAGCTTAATGACTCGAGTTTGATTCCTCAGTACCCACGTGAAGCCAAATGCACAAAATGGTGCATGCATCTGGAGTCCATTTGCAGGGGCAAGGGGCCCTCGAGTGCCAATTCTCTATCTCTCTTCTCCCTGTCTCCCTCTGCTTGAAATATATAAATAAAAATTTAAAAAAAGAAAGTTAAACAAAGGTACTAGAAGACACTGCCCAGGAGCCAGGTTCAGTGGTGCATACCTTTAATCCCAGCACTCAGGAGGCAGAAGTAGGAGGATCATTGTGAGTTTGAGGCCAGCCCGGGACTACAGAGTTCTAGGTCAGTCTGGGCTAGAGTGAGACCCTATCTCAAAAAGATCAATTTTTTAAAAAAAGAGGTGCTATTGTGGAAATCTTGTGATAGCTGACTGGCTTCCCTTAATTCCATACGTCCGCCCCTCCCTTCCCCTTCCCAGGACACCAGTGCCCAGGACTGATCAAAATGCTGATAAAGAGACAAGTGCCAGGTCATTACGAGGCCATGCTCCAAGATCACTGTCGGGTTTCTCACTGTGACATGAAGCATGGTGACATCACTGATGACCACAGAGCTGGGACATTGTTGTGACCCTCACAGGCAGGTTGAACAAGT
>PVHP010039946.1:0-16078 GCA_004024765.1 Zapus hudsonius | reverse complement strand
TTTAAAACAGCATGCTTGATCAGGATTGGAATAAAATAAAAACGAATGCATAAGTAAAATAATGGATAATAAGTAGAGGATAGATAGATGATAGAGGTGATTGAAAGATAAATGATAGATAGAAGATAGATGATAGACAGAGACAGATAGATATCTAGATGATAGATTGATTGATTGATAGATGCTAGAGAGATGATTGATAGATGATGATAGATAGATAATAGATAGACAGACAGACAGACGACAGAAGGAACTGAACTGAACCCATGGCAAAAGAAGGAGCAAACCGAGGCTGTTTCTGGTCCCCTCCCCCTGCAGGTCGTAAGGTTATACTTTCTCTCAGGTATCTTTTCCATCTTCTGGTCTTTGCCTCAGAGTTTTCTATAAATTGGAAGAATGTCATGGGCATCGTGGGGGAGCAAAGTTAGATTTCTCCCTGCTTTTTTTCAGGCATGTATCCCAAATTAAAGGATAGTCCCCTGAGGGACAGGGCTCCGAGCCCTGAGCAGCCAGCAGTCAGAGTGTTTGCTGGGCTGGAGAGATGGCTCATTGGTTAAAGGCACTTGCCTGCAAATTCTGCCAACCCAGGTTGGATTCTCCAGCACCCACGTGAAACCAGATGCACAAAGTGGTGCATGTGTTTGGAGTTCGTCTGCAGTGGCTGGAGGCCCTGGTGCTCTGGTGCATCCATTTCTCTCTCTCTCTCTCTCTCTCTCTCTCTCTCTCTCTCTCTCTCTCTCTCTCTCTCTCTCTCTCTCTATCTCTCTCTCTCCTCTTCTCTTTTTTTCTTCACAAATTAATATATTTAAAGCAGTGATTTTGCTGAGGTAGTAAGTATGACAGAACGACCCTAAGCATAGAAACCTGTCCACAGCTGTGTTCATATCGATTTTCAATATAAGTATTAATTAGAGTCTTAGTAATGTTAGTGAAAAAGGCACTGACCTAAAAGTCCTTTAGAAAGAAATGATTCATGTTATTATCATCTCAATAAAATACCCTATCCCATAGCCATCCTGTTCAATTCCAAAGAGAATAAAAACATGGAAATGCATGTCATGGTTTGATCCAGGTGTCCCCCGCCAACAAATGAATGTGTTCTGAGTGACTGATCCCCAGCTGATGGCAGTTTGGGTTTTACGACCTCAATAGAGCTGTGTTGTCAGGGGCGGGCTTTTGGGGGTTATAGGCCAGCTCCCCCTTGCCAGAGTTTGGCACACCTTCCTGCCGCTGTTTGCAGTGCTGTGGCGGAGGTGATGTCCACCCTCTGCTCATGCCATCGTTTTCCCTGCCAGGATGGAGTCTCCCCTCGAGTCCGTAAGCCAAAGAAACCCATTGCTCCACAAGCCGCTTTTGTTTGGGTTCTTTCTGCACAGAACTAGAAAGCTGACTGCAGCAATGCATGTACGTAGAAATTAACCTTCAATATCATTCTACATTTGACCAAATTTGAGGAAGACCTACATATCACATCTTTGGGGAAATAGTATACTAAACATTTATTTTCTATGCATGATTGAAATGAGAAATTTCATTCTCCTTTGCCCTGTTTTTGAGCTTCAAAAAATTGTATGGCTCGTGCCTGTAATCTGCTAAGGAAGGAGGATTGCTGTGAATTGAAGGCTATCCTGGGCTACATAGTGAGTTTCGGGATAGCCTCGGCTACTATAGTGTGAGAGCCTGTCTTAAAACTATGTTGTGCATTTGAGAATACTACCATTTTAAAGTAAAAATAATTCAGAAAAATACAATGTATAACCAATTGCAAATGTGCCCCAACATGAAACACACATTGAGCGCTTAATGATGTAGGCCTGCTTGAAGAAACCCACTCAGCAAAACCAATCCCTTGTACTGTGTATCCTTTGGCAATTTGTCAGTGAAATGTTGGTTTTTTTTTTTCCCCAGGAAAGAAAATAATCTTGCTGCAAAAGGAACCTAATGATTCCTTTAAAAAATGTGTTGTTTCCCCACGTAGCCATTCTTCTCCTACTAGAAAGCAGGAGCATGCTTCCCTTCTCCCCTGTGCTCCAAAAGCTCATCGAAATGGAGAGTTACTGTCAACTTTTAATAGAAATGCCTAAAGCGAGACAGGAGGCAGACCCTTGTCCTGTAAATAAGCAAGGTTTGTTGCAGGATATTTTTCTGTCTTTCATCATGAAAATTGAAATGCATGGAAATGGCATGCCTCTTTCTGGAAGGTAATCTCAGTTCAATTTATTTTCATTGAAGTTGCTCCTGTGTTCCATCGCAGAAGTTTAAAGCCTGACAGAGCAAGAGAGCCTTGTCCTCTTCACTTCGCCTTCCCACCCAAGAGGTCATTTGTACCAGCCAAGGGACTCCTTCTTCCCTTGGCCAAGCAAACCGCATTGTATTCTGTGAACACCGGCTGCATTCAAATTGCTGAGGCAAAGCCTATGACAGTGAGAGCCACTGACAGCAGCCACCTGTAAAGCCCGTGTCCTGCAAAAGGATCTGAAGGGCCCCAGGGAGGTTGTCACAATCTGATGCTCCCCCAACTCTGATATGATGTGTCAGCAACACAAGCGTCAAACTCATGGCCGTGTTTCATTCTTAACACTGTATTCCATATCAAAAGAAACACTGCCTCGCCAATATTTAGTAATCACCAGAATACAGAAGAGAGAAGAGAGCTGGGCTCAGGTGAAAGCAAGAAGGAAAGCACAGAGCCTCCTCTGGGAGGACACACGTCAGTTCACTGACAGTCCAGAATTGCTCACTTCCCATTCCTCACAGTGAGAGTTCTGGAAGATCCTAGGCTGACCTCCAGTCAAAGAATGAGAATGAGATTTCAGAAGGCTCTAGAACACAAGAAAAGTTGAATATGCCAGAAGGAGACAGAATGCGTGAAAGGGGCCGAGACCAGAAGATGGAGGATGGTCAGTCTCGTTCAACTTTTCAAATGATCCACGAACTCAGTCACACTGATGTCTTATAGATTTTTCTATTTCACTAGTTTATTCTCTGATCCTAGTTATTCCTTCCCACCTGCTTTGTATTCTTTTCACTTGGCTTGTTCTGTTTATCCACGGCTTTAAGGTTCCTCATCATTTATTGGAGACCTTGCTGGTGTTCCAATGGAGGCCCTTAGAGTAGTTCTTTTTCTTCTCAGTTCTGCCTAATGCTGTCCAGTAGGTTTTGGCATGTTGTCTTTTCATTTTCACTCAGTTCTATGAACTCTGACTTCCTTCTTGATTTATTCAGTGATCCACTCTTCATTCAAAGGTCTGACGTTTAATCTACATGAACTGGTGAACTTATTTCTCTTGCTGTTGATTTCTAGTTTTATTCCATTATGGTAGATATAATACAAGTAGTTTTTCACTTTTCCTATATTTGTTGAAACATGCATAACATAATCAAAAATAAAATAAGAAAGAACCAATTCAAACATGAGAGAAAGAGTAGATGGAGGCCATTTGGAAAGGGATCCCAACTTTGCAGGCATCAGATTTTACTCAAGGAAAATGGATTTGGAGAATCCTGTCCATTGGGTTGATAGTTATGTCCACAAAAGAACAAACCAGCGTGAGAGATGCAGAAAGAGCAGGAGGCTCAGGGCTGAGGCTGTATTCTGGGGGGATGTCATGGTTTCATCCAGGTGTCCCCCACAAACAAATGAATGTGTTCTGATAGACAGATCCTCAGCTGATGGCAGTTTGGGTTTTACAACCTCAATAGAGCTGTGTTGTTGGGGGCAGGCTTATGGGGTTATAAGCCAGCTTCCCCTTGCCAGAGTTTGCCACACCTTCCTGCCGCTGTTTGCAGTGCTGTGGCGGAGGTGATGTCCACCCTCTGCTCCTGCCATCGTTTTCCCTGCCAGGATGGAGCCTTCCCTCGAGTCCATAAGCCAAATAAACCCATTCCTCCACAAGCCGCCTTTGCTTGGGTTCTTTCTGGGCAGCAATTAGAAAGCTGACTACAACAGGGGAGAAGAAGCACATAAAATTGTCATCTTCTTCTTCACTGCTCTGCGAACCCCTCAAGGGCCAGTGTAACTGTACCTTCACCTACAGGTCTCCTCCAGCTCACCTTGACAGTTATATCCTCCCCAAATATTGATGATACCAGAGCACATAATTCAATAATTATTGATGCATCTCTTCTATCCATTGCACAGTAAGAATAAGGGGAATGAGATTGTTTCTTACTAAATTTTTTTATATTTCTTCCCAGTGCCTGGCTTGGGATGATAAAATATATTAAATGTTCAATGTCCAGCAAAGTAAAAATAAATCATCCAATTGGAAGCAGATGACCAAACACAGTGAAACTTTGTGTAACGTTAAAAATACTACCTAGACTTGATCTAGAGGGGATGATTTTGCCCAAGTTGGAAGCAAGACATGGGTGTAGCAGGAAAGCAAGTACACTGTATACATGGCGAAGCCAAAAGTCGTTGGAGGCTACAGAAGATCATGGTAGCCAGCCTCTAAGGTTGCATCTGATGATTTTCCATCCTGGAGAGCTCTGGCTCACACCAAATAGGAACTGGTGAAAATGGTGGTGTGCATTGTCCTAGGCTAAATCATTAAATCCACTGTGGCCTTGACCTTGCTCTCTTGCTCTCACTCTGGGGAACACTGATGCTATGTCCCATGGACACCCCTGCAATCCTACTGACAGTCCCCTTAGAAGGAGCTACCCTGTCATTCAGGCCTTTGAGTCTCTTTAAAGCCAAACCCTCCAGCCTCAGAGGACTGCAGCCTCAACTACTGGCTGCATTAAAATCTCAGGAAAGACCCAATTCCAGGACCAGGGAGCTAGGCTGCTCCCAGACACCCGACTTACTGAGCCCATAGACAAGAAATACTTGCTATCATTTCAGGCTGTTAAAATTTGAAGTAATTTGTTACATAGCAGTACATGGCTAGTATTTGGTCAATTTCTCTAGCTCTTTCCTCCAAAAATGTAAGGATATTTTTAAAAATAGTCAGGGGCTTCAGAGATGGCTTAGGCTAGGTTTGTCTGTTCCCTCGTCCCCACGTAAATCCAGATGCACAGAGTGCCCCGTGTGTCTGGAGTTTGTGTGCAGCTGAAAAAGGCCCTTGAATGCCCTACTCTGTCTCCGTCTCTCTCAAGTAAATGAATAAAAATATCTTTTTTTATTTTTTTAATATATATTTATTGTCCATAATGAGTTACATTATTTAGTGGGCAAACCATGCGTTGTTATCCCGACTTCCCCAATTCCCCCTCCCCATCCCTGATCAGTTGGATATCCTGACTGTATCTTTAAAAGGTATATGTATCCAAGAGGAATATCTTTTAAAGATCCATTCTCCGGGGTGCCCTCCATCACCCACTCTCCCTTCCCCTCTCAACCCACTCCAGTGGTAAAGTAGGCTCCACACCCTGAACCCTTCCAACACCAGCCCATCCAGAAGCCATATCTCTTGATGATCATTTCAACAGCACACACGCCAGCGGGGGAGTCGAGCCTCAGCCCCTTCTGAGGCTCAGCTAGCTGCTGTGGCTGCTCCCACAGGAACACCTTCAGACCCAGCTTCTCTGTAGGCTGATCAGTCCACGGGAGCAAAATGCCAAGGAAGCGTAGAAAGGCTGTTTCGAACCAACAGACGCGTGGCTGTGCATGTGAGTAAGTGAGGAATTACACCTACAGACAGGGCTCTTGCCTTCACAGCCACACCAACCATTCAATAGGTGCCTTTATCTCTCACCCTCACGAATGAATGTCATCCACTATTCAGCTGAACTAAGCCTCTCTCTCTCCTCTCTCTCCTCTCTCTCTCCTTTCTCTCTGCTCTCTCTCTACTCTCTCTGCACTCTCCTCTCTCTCCTCTCTCTCTGTTCTCTCTGCTCTCTCTGTGATCTCTCTCCTCTCTCTCCTCTCTCTCTCGTCTCTCTCTCCTCTCTCTCGTCTCTCTCCTCTCTCTCTCGTCTCTCTGCTCTCTCTCTGTGTTCTCTCTCTCCTCTCTCTCTGCACTCTCTCTCCTCTCTCTCTAGTCTATCTCCTCTCTCTCTCTATCTCTCTCTCTGGAATTGAACCCAGGACCTCAAGGATGCTAGCTAGGCCAGAGCTCATGGAGTCCTGTCATCTTTCTCACGTTAGTTTCTTCTTTTTCAGCTGATAGAGTCTTCATTTATTTCTAACTCCATCTTCTCTACATCAGACTAAATCACTTTTGTGAGCGTGTTGTCGTTGCTATTATAGTTTTTGCTTTTTATTTGTGGTGCCTGAGCTCAAATCCATAAGTGCAAGACATGTAGCCTACCACCAAGCCATAGGCTAGAGTAGAAAGTTTTCAATCCTGATTAAGTGACATTTGACACGCAATACTCCTATCCTTTAAATAATATTCTCAAGCACAGGAAAGTCTTGTTTCTGACGCTTCAGCTAATGCTTGCTTTTTCCGAAAAGGACATTATCATTCAACAAGATTAGATGATTTCTCTCTAAAGACGTGATTCAAGGTTAGAACTCGGGCCTTTTGATTTGTAAACTGTTAACACATTACAATTGAAGAAATAATAAGTTGGCTGATAACAAGTGTCAGTAGTAACCCACTACTAATTTCTGATGACATTACTTCCTCGACGTACTGTCACTGAAACCTTCTCACATTCCTTTCCAGCCACAGGAAAGAAACTAGAAACATTGGTCCAAACACTTCCTGGAAGGTCATAAGAACCCAGGGTTCAAATTGGACCTCAGCTCCCATAATTTGTCTTTTTCTGCTGCCAGTGCCATTATGGTTCAATTAGCAGCGGAAGCCAGGAGTGACTTGATGAGTATCTGCCGAACCCACCTGGAAATAATTGAATAAGTGTGCGCCATGGGAAGATGCCACAGACACCAGCCTGTTAGGTTTCTTTTCTTCACTTTTCACACAGGGTGGTCAAAGCAGCTCAGATGGAGGAGGATAAAGGATCATCTGAGGCACAGGAAATGCTAGGGAAATGTGTGTGTGTGTGTGCGTGTAATGTGATGTTTGTGTATACATGTCTGTGTGTGTGTAGAATGTGATGAGTGTGTGTATGTGTAGAATGTGATGTTTCTGTGTGTGTAGAGTGTGATATGTGTGTGTTTGTGTGTGCCTAGAATATGATGTGTGCTGTGTGTGTCTATCTAATGTGTTGTGTGTACAGTGTGAATCGCGTGCACGTGGGGAGTCTATGTGTACACACACGTGCAGGCCAGAGGACTGCACCCCGGATCCTCCTCGATTGCCCTTCTACGTCGTTTCCTTAAGATGGGTTCTCTCGCTGACCCTAGACAACCACCCCTCTTGCCTTTGCGCCCATCAGAACTGGGGTTGCCAGCATGTACAGCCATGGCCTGCTTTTTGTGGGGTGCTGGGTATCAATCCTATCCTCATGATTGTGTAGCAGGCTTTCTTGCCCACCGAGCTACCCCCCTGCCCGTCAGGTCAATTTCTCAGTGGAGCAACTGAATACCTCTTTGAAAGGCATATAGAAATATTAGCACAAAAGAATTGGACTCGTGAAACTACAGGGTCACCGTGGCGTCACTGTTTTAGGTAGTATAAATGAAATATTGTGTTAGCAGATGCCATTCTCAAGCCAGGTATCGCTGTATAACGAGAGTGTATTGTCTAAAGAGCATATTTTTGATGTATTCTCTGAGCCTTTCACAGGATGCCCAAGGATGATCAGGAAATGGACAAAAATGGGAAGGACCATTAGCGTTATATTGTGTGGAATGAAGAGGCAATTGTCATAACAACTTCAGATAAGCCCCAAATGAACCACGACTCAGCATGCCTGCGATTCCCACATTACCTTGCTATCACTGGAAAGACCTATAGATTCTCTTGGAAACGGCCCTTATTGGTTGGGGCTTTTCACCAGACATCTGCATTTCCCCAAAGGAGTGATTCTGAAGGGCAGCGAGTGTGCCACCAAGACCCACGATGCTATTCATTTAATCACGATCACTTTGGAATAGTTCTTAATTAGCCCAATTAAATAGTACATCTCCGTTCCCTTACACCGTTAATTATTTTCCTGAAATACTGTGTGTTCTTAAGACATCTGTTTATAATACCACTCACACCCCAAATGAAGAGTTCAGACACAAGGTTTAGGAAGAAGAGCTGAGCGAAGGACAGACATTTCAGAATTCCAAAGGCAGCCGGCCGGCTCCTAACAGAGCTGCCTTCTAGCAACAACGTGGGACGTTGGCAGGGGAGAGGGGCCAGTAGCCATTCTCTCCAGATGCCAGCACAGCGAGAAGGGAGTTCGAACTGCAGGCCTAGCAAGTAGCGCTGAGTTCTGAGAGAGACAACATGACACATCCAATGATCAACATGGATATGAAAGACATGAGCTCTGCTTTTTCCACAATTATTGTAAAACTGTGATTAGTACGTGGAATTTTGTTGGAGTCCTTCTGTTCATTCAGAGCCCTGGAGTTGGTAGATCTTTGAATTCCCTGGGGGATGTAATTCTCTCTACTGGACAGCACTTGGTTCATTTTAATGAAGCCTAAATCCATTGATTTCATTCAATAAATAAGTGTGCTAATTAGAATTACATAATTCTAATTATATAAATTATCAATTTTCACATAGATATAGAAACATAGATATTGAATAAGGGTTGATTCAAGCGGAAAGTTAAACAAAGGAGGAAAAAAACAACCGAGAATGCCCATCAAATAATGCAAGAGGACATCTGCCTTCGCACATGCGGTGGCAGGAAAGGAAGAAGCTGGCCTGAAGCCACTTCCAGCCGCTGAACACCGCAAGCAATTGGCCTGACATGAGAAAGGCCGAGTGAAATCCGAGCATCACCACATTATAACTTGAGCTATGGTAGGCAAACCAGGGCACACGGTGAGCCCGACTCTGAGAACCCAGTAATATGCCATCTCATTTGTTGTGAAACATTTAAACTTGCTCACAAAATTGTATGAACTCCTATCTTGTGCTTGGAGGAACTATAAATATGGCCAACGAAAGCTTGCGTGTAATGCTTCTACCTCAAATGATTTTTCAGAGGAGACAAGCTGCATTTCTGGTGACTGATAAAAACAGTCAAAATGAAAACAGTGGAAATTAACTTAATCTGTCAAAACAGAACACTACATCAAGAAATCATTCTAGGGGCTGGAGAGATGGCTCAGTGGTTAAGGCATTTGCCTGCAAAGCCTAATGACCAGGTTTGATTCCCCGGTACCCATGCGGAGCCAGACACACAAAGTGGCTCACGGATGGGGAGTTTGTTTGCAGTGGATAGAGCCTCTCTCTCTCTCCTCTCTCTCTCTCTCTCTCTCTCTCTCTCTCTCTCTCTCTCTCTCTCTCTCTCTCTCCCCCTTGCAAATAAATAAATAAATAACAAAATATTTGAAAAAAGAATCATTCTAGGTTTCTATTCTAATAAAATGGAAATTAAGTTATCGGAAAAGCAGTTTTTGGAGTCTTTTTGGGGTTCTCTACTTTGCTTCATCTCTCCCTTCTGTCTCTGAAAACAAGATTCAAGAAAAGCAACTAATAAAAAAATCTAAACACCTTTTAAATTTCCAGCTTATAATTGAGTGATCTATCTCTTCAAGAGGTAAGTAAATTGTCTTAAGTTCAAGAAAACAAATAACACTGACATCAAAAGTCATTTCAACAAAATTTGGGGGCTAGAAAGATGGTTCAGCAGTGAAACCTACTTACTCCCGAAGTTTGACAGCAGAGGTTCAAATCCTTAGGACCCTCTTAAAGCCAGATGCACAAAGTGACCCATGCTCTGAAATTTGCTTTTAGTGTCAGGAGGCCCTGGCGCCCCATTCATTCTCTCTCTCTCTCTCTCTCCCTCCCTCCCTCCCTCCCTACCTCTCTCCCTCCCCCCTCTCTCTCTTTCTCTAAATATTTTATTGCTACTGCAGAGAAAGAATCAGAATACAGAATGCAATAACACAACAAGCAGGATCCTGATGCAAAGGCAGCTTCAATATGGAAGACCTCTAGACAGCTCTTCACACTCCGGCCCTCCCAGCTCCTTAAATGCCCATTCCCTTCGTTCTTTCATTAATGTGGAATCATTCATTCATTCACTCGACAAGCTTTTCATAAGAGTATCTCTAACGGCCGTGATTTCTAATAGAAGGCTTTAGCATGGGAAAGGGTAGAGAGTAAGCACTTACGCAAAATTCTTTCTGAAACCAAGTGCGATGAAAAATAAAACAGCATTTCAGAAGTGCTGATAGAGCTGAGGAGATGGTACATGGATCGGATCTTTGCCCTACTAGCAGGAGTCCCTGAGCTCAGCTTCCCAGCACCCACACAAAGCCAGATACTGGCGCCTCCAGGCCCAGGGCACCTATGGTTAGAAGGGAGGCAAGGCCAAGAGAATCCTCCAGAAGCTTCAGGGCCAGCTTGCCTGGTGAATGCATTGATGAACAGAGATCCAGCCTCAAACAAGGAGAAAGGCGCCTGAACTTGCTCTCTGGCCTCTTCCCATGCATAGTGTACACACTCATCCACACCCACACCTGCCCCCCCCACGTACCATGCACACGTGCACTCGACAAGAAGAGCCGATGGGTCTAAGGACTTGGGTGATCCCAAGTAAAAAGTCTTGAGAAGGACAGCTTTCAGTTGGGACCTGATGGGACAAAAGAGCAGCCATGTGAAAATTGGGGAAGGGAGGCGGGAGCAATCTAAGATCAGGGCAGTAATCCAGTGTCACGAGACTTTTCTTTCTGATATGCAGAAGGATATGCTTATGATAAAGAATATTATTTAAAGCACAAAATGAATAAAACCTCACCAACCTAGGTATGGAAAAGAGACCCTCTTTGATCTATTATGGATATAAGTGGCTTTTATACTATGATCATACTACCACAACGTTGAAAATATTTTTCAAAGGACAGAGAAGTTTTGTAGTGTAATGGTCTCGTTCTCTCTCTCTCTCTCTCTCTCTCTCTCTCTCTCTCTCTCTCTCTCTCTCTCTCTCTCTCTCTCTCTCCTCTCTGTGTTTAAATAAAGCCATGGTTTAGAGGCGATCTCAACCATCTTGGTCAATAACAACAGATAACTTGAAAGTTTCTCTGGAGTAAAAAAGCCAAAGACCCATTCCCGCGATCACTGGAACTTACGAAAGAAAGACAGCAGCAAACACCCACCCACCCATGTGTGGAGACAGAGCGGGTATGAGTTGAAAGGTGGAAGTTGAAAATGTCTCCTGTAGCTCGGAAGACCAACAACAAAGTGGATTCCTGGAACAAAGATAATTTCTGGAAGGAGCTTCCCATACATCATGGTGTGCAGAGTAAGTGGTCCCTCAAGTCTCATGCGATGGGTCTTGGTTGTCATCTTACGGTCTTTGGACAAGGAATTGGGGACTGAGGGCTCCGGTCAGGTCACGAGATTAGCTACTTGATGAGCAATAATATGAAGCGTTATTGGAAAGAGCTGGAACATGCAAGGTGGGCCCCGTATGAAGACACGCGTGCGTGGGAGGTGTCTTGAAGGGTCCCTTGCCATGGCTTCTTCTTGTCACTTTTTGACTTTCCGAAGGCCATGTTTTGTTCCACCAAAGGGTTCTCCCCATATTATTCAGCCTTGGCTTAGGCTCCGAGAAATGATCCACCTGAGTCTACAATGAAACATAAAAATCACTGAGACAAAACAAAAACAATTTTAAGCTGTTCTCTATCTGTTACAAGGATGAAAAATTTGACTCACATTGGATATGCAAAAAGACATAAAGAAAAAATTTAATCTAATCATCACCTAGACAATAGCCACAGAAAGCAGTGGCAAGAGAGATGGCATGGACACCAGCAGTCCAGAAAGGAACCAAGGCGCCCAGAGCTTAGGACTGGACACCCTCCAAGGCCACCAAGAGTCAAGACCACAAGCCATTATAACACCTTCCACAGAAAAGGGCAGGTAGAGAGAGAAAAAGCAGTCGACCTGCTTCTCTGTAAAAGCTGCCCTCTTTTCACACCTCCCCTTCCCCACACCCAGTTCCATTTGCCCTTCCTCGCCTCCTCCAGCTTGGCGAACAGCAGGGAAATGGGCGTTGGCTGCACCGAGGCCAGGGTGATGGGCCCTGAGACTATGGGACAGGGAAGGACATGGCTGCTGGGGGACACGGGCCTGGGTGGGAGAACATCTCTATAAGAGGAAAGTTATGTCGTTGAAGACGTGCGGCCCTGAGCAAGCAAATGAGGAAATGTAACAGATCACAGGGGCCATTTCTCACTACCTCGGATTTACACACATGCTTAGAAAGATTAGAAATTACCCTGTGGCGTTCAGAGTGGGATTGGAGATGTTAAAAACTTATAGAATTTAGATGTAGAGACATAAAATTATTGTCGGTGTAGGCACACGTGTAATTGTGTGAATGAACTCACAGCCAGACCCACACCTATATTTTCCCCAGATCTCTTTCCTATTGTCCAATCTCTCTTTCCTGTCTTCTTCCCAGCTGTGTTTCCTGTCGTTCACTTCTGTTTCCTGGAAACAGTGGTATCCTAGTGGACTTAAGGAGGCACACTGAGTAATCTGATCTCGTTTTGAATAGCACTACTCAGGGAAAATATCATATTTAAGGCCGAATCAAGAAAATACACGATTACAAGATTAACTATCCTTTCAAGTCAGAAATGAAGGAGGCACGTAGAGAATTCAGAGCAGCTATTCCAAAAGACACAAAACCAGCCAGTATTTTCCAAATCCACCACAATGTAGAAATAAAGAAACAACCAACAATAAAAAAAGAGACATGAGTACAGGGCTGCATATTTTCTACTGAATGAAGTAAGACTCCCTCAGTCTACACGAATGGGACTAAATAAATGATGAAGAAAGGAAAATTCTTTCTCATGGTAGAATGAGCACCTTCCAGCCCAGACAGCATGATGGAGCTGCACGGCCATATAGCTAACAGAGTAATGGGAGTTACACAAGCAGAAGTCAGGAAGGACTGCCAAGTGTGAGCAGTTGTGGTTTGGCTTAAAAAGACAAGAACCGCCCTCCCTGCACGCACACACACGCACACACACGCACACACACACAATGCTTCTAGTTTTGTAATTATTATAGAAACATTAGAAAAGTCCTTCCAATGAACTCAGTCATAAAAATATACAGAATGTTCACTGCATCCCTTCTTTTCATAGCATAATATGGACACGTGTCCCGAGAGGTCGTGTAAATCTTTATGTACACATAGGATGTCGCATTCGTTATGCAGTTGTACACAGCAACGGATGAAAACTAACTCATCTCTGTCAATACAGCTCAAAATGTAAGTGAACAAAGTGTGCGATGCGTCAGGAGAAGTTTAAAAACATTCAAAAGTGTGTTTATAAATGAACCTATGGGAAGAGATTACATCAATATATACATTGGAATTAAATGGCAAAACCAGACAATAGTGCTTTTTAGCTCTACATGAGGTGGAGGGAATGTGTTTAGCACAAAGTATTTCGGATTCTTTCAATGTAAAACTAAGACATGACTTAAAAACTAAAGCAAATACAGAAAACTCTTAAGATTTGATAAGGCTCTGCAGTGCATATGTAGGTATCATATTTTTGCTATAACCTCTGTATATTCCTAGCAGTCTGTAGAAAAAAAATCGGAACAAATTTTCTCTAGCTAATGCAGCCTATTTCTGTAGTGAATGCAATGCAATCCGGGAGGGTGTTTTAATCCATTAGTCCTTCCAGGCGTGGACACATTTGCAGGAGACAACTGGGGAGACTGGGCGCTTTTACAGCTGTGAAACACTAATGGATACACCAGGGCTCTCAGGACCTTTCGCATCTCACCAGAGAGCAAGGCTGGAGGCAAGGCCTCCTTGGCCTTCCCCAACCTCTGATTCAAGAAGGCTCTGCCTGCCTGCCCATGGGTGACTCTAGCCAGGCTTTGGTGAGGCATCACCGTCACTTCAATCACATTCTGATGAGACCATATCAAAGCTGAAGGGAGCACCAGGAAGGGAATACTAGCTCAGGGGACAGAAATTCTTGGGCACAGAAACTTTCCCAGATTATTTATATAAATATCTTGGCCACAACACTTCCGAAACCAGGCAAAGACATTTATCACCCAACAGTGAGACAGTTCTATGCACCAATAAGACTATTTTTTTCTGAGAAAAGTCGAGCCCATTTTTGTTGTGGAATTATCTATATATCATATGGTATACATATATATATGTATTTATATATATATATACATTATATATATACATTACATATAAATTATCTATATATCATATGCTATACATATCTATCTATCTATCTATCTATATGTGTATATATATTTATATACATTATATATAATTTATATATATATGAATTATCTATATATCATATGGTATACCTATACAAACTAAAAACTATGAAATCCCAAAGCAAAAGGAAGCTTTCTGCTTCACGATACCCTTATAGGACCACCATTGTGCACGCAGCCTGTCCTTGACAGGAACATCTTTATATTCCATAAGCTGTATATAATAATCACTGGAGGAAAGTGTGTTCTGCGGTGAGTAAAACGAATGTCTATAAAACATACGCTATCAGATTGTATACGTCTTTGAATAAGTCTTGTGACATTTCTCACTATCAATCCCTCATCTGAGAAGAGGCAATAAAAAATTTCACTTGCAGAATATTGGAAGATTTAGAGACTCCCTAAAGCAAAGTGGAGGCATCAAAATATACCCAGTATTCAATAAACAGTAGACGCTCACGCGCCTCCGCTTTTTACCACTGTGACAGAATGAATGACTGAGCAAACTACCCCAGGTCACCTGGGTCCATTGCCTGGAGGGCGGTAGTGAGGAAGAGATGGTCAGAGAACGTTACTAAAGCAATGGAAGAAGCAGGGAGAGAAAAGAAAGCAGAGAGAAAATTTCAGGAAAGTCTCAGCGACAAGAAACATGTTGCAAAGACAGACCCCCCAGTGACTTGCTTCAAGCACGTTAAACCTACGAATAAAGTCATGAAATTCTAGAATCCATCAAGGTGATCCTACTTGGATTAGCTCGGAGCTCTGACCCTCCAATCTCTTCCCAAAAGTTCCATCTTTGAACACTGCATTGGAGACCCAGCCTAGCAAACATTTCGTGTAGGAAATACAGCCCTGTAGCTATTTTTCTTGTCACAAATATTTCTATTTCCTTTAAAACTTAAGCAAAAAAAAGGGGAAGAACAATCGGGACTTTGTGATCACAGAGTGAGACATTCAGTATAAATTTTAAAATGATAAAAAAAAATGCTGTTCAATCTAGTGGTCTCTGCACAAACATTCAAGAGAATAACATCTCTTTCTCACTAAAACTAAATTCAAAATTGCAGTCCAGACAACAACAATAACAGCACACACACACAAAGACAAAAACTGGAGTGTTCCAACAATTCCACTGAGGAGGGCCCTCAGCTGGTTGGGGGCAGGGAGGAGGGAAATGGGGGCACCGACTTAAGACTTGTTCATACAGTGTTTTTAATTATTAACAACAAACATATTAATAAGAATATAAATAAAAATGTGTGTAGAAGCTTTCTGCGTTATTCTGGTGTCTGTGAAAGTTTGAAAACCAGCAGCTGTATAACAAGATCCACCTTAAGACGAGGCCAGCACTACGCACATGTGACCGTCCAAGGAACTCACAGACGGCCTGCCACCTGCACTCAAAGACTCCTACGACCCTTCCATCTTTGCTAGTGGTCTGATCAATGCCTCCATGTCCAGAAAAAATGCGCCGCAGCACAGAGGAAGCAGGTCCAGATGGCAGTCTTACTTTCTCACTCCTGTAAGCAAATACCTGACAAGAAGCAACTTGAAGAAGAAAGGCCTTTTTCTGTTGATAGTTTCAAGGGATGCACTCCATCATGGCGGGGAAGGCAGGGCAGCGAGAGTGGCAAGCCAGCTGTCCCCGTTGCAGCCATAGTTAGGAGGCAGAGAGTGAGTAGAATGGGGGCCCACCCACAGCACCCACTTCCTCCTGAAGGTCACCCACCTTCCCTTCCCAAACAGTATCACAGCTGGGGACTGAGTGTCCAAGCATATGAGCCTACAGTGGAAATGTCACATTCAACACACACACACACACACACACA
>PVHP010039945.1:0-16092 GCA_004024765.1 Zapus hudsonius | reverse complement strand
TGCCTCTGGATAATCTCCCCCACCACGGCTCTTACCACCGTGGCTCTTATATTCTTTCTGCCCCATCTTCCACTCAGTTCCCCAAGTCATGGTGGATGAGTTTTTAAGTCTGCTTTATTGTTGAGATCTTAAGTATCTCTGGATTTTTGCCCTGGGTTGTGTTGGGTATCATTGGTGTCTGTCTCCATTGACCTTTCATTGGTAATCTGACTTGCTGTGGTGATTGGTCTCCTGCTTACCTCTTTACTTTCTCATAGCTTTCATTTGGGCCCTGTATGATAGGCCAGGTGGTTCATCTCCTGCCATGATGTCAGCCATCTTGATTTTTCATGTAGGGACGTGCTCTAGACCAGGCTGACCTGGAATTCACTATGTATTTTCAGGATGACTTTGAACTCATGGAGATTGTTTTACCTCTGTGTCTCAAGTGCTGGGATTAAAGGTATGCACCACCTCACCTGGCTAAGTTTTCTATTTTTTTTTAATTCCATTCACTTTTTTCTTCATCAGTTAGGCTCTACCTATGTAGTATAATGCTAGATGCTTGGTGCTTGGCGATGAGCATCTTCCCTTTCCTTGCAGAGTTAAGAGTGTAATGATTAGAAAAGCATTAACAAAAATTGTACAAATATGTAAGTGCAAGGTACAGTGAGTGCTATGAGGAAGATAGTGGTGTCAGGGAAGCTTACATCTTAGAATAAATGATACCTTCTCTTATCAATGATAAATTGGGTCCTAAGGTTGAAGAGTAAGGTTGGGATGTGATGGGAGAAAATTTAAGATGGAGAAACAGGACTGAACGGGAGATGTGAGGTTTAGAACCCAAATGCTGGGAAAGTGAGCAAGCCCCTTATCATTTAGGGAGTTGAAGGAAAGTTAGGAAGTTCATTATGGACTAAAAGTCATGAAAGCCATTTGAAATTTTTTAAATTATACCTTTATTATCAATAATTATATAAACTGAATGAGCAAATAATGTGTTGGTATCCTAATTCCCCAATTTCCCTCCTCCCTGTCCCCAATTAGCTGGATATCCTCCTCCATAGGTAAACTGTTGAAAGTTTTCATGAAATATTATCAGATGCAAAGTTTCATTGTGTCCTGAATGTTTCTGAATCAATATACAGAAGATACCCAGATTGATTAAGATTATTGCTGGGATCCATGTGAGAGGAGCTGGGGAGTAGGTGGAAAGACTCTAGTGCCAAAGCTGAAAGTCAGGTTTCTAGCTGGTATAAGTGTATGACTGAGGGAATGTCATTCATTGAAATGGACACTGAAAGGCAAGTATGGGATGTTGATCATGAACTAGTTTTGTTATTTTGTGATGGACCCCTGTAACTCCTGATTTGATAGTGGATACTAGTATAGACTTAGAAGAGGGTGTCTTAGATAGAAATACGATGGAAGGGGTGATGGTTCTTCAGTGGTATTTGCCATCATGGTGATGAAAATGTTATGGGAATGCACTTACAAAGCATCTTAAAGCATACATGGAGGATGAAACACCAACAAGAGGAAATTAAGGGGTGCCAAGGGGAAAAAGAAAGGAGGAGTGTGTTGTGTCAGAAACTTAGTGATTTATATAGCCACATATGATGGCAAGAACTTGCCTCAAATTTGGGCCAAAGAAGGCCCACTGGATGAAGAAAGAAGGAAGTCACTGGGTCTTTTACAAGTACTCTTTGGTTAGAATGATAGGACTAGAATCTAGAATGGAGTGAGAGGACAAGTAAAAGGTACAAGCAGGTATGTGTTAAGGACCCATTGCAGTGGTTTGTTTGAAAGGAAGATCAGTTGCCAGTGTGACTTTGACTTGCAGTATGCAAGCAAGCGCACTTGCACTTGTCTTTCAATTGTTAGAATACAGCACATCTACTCAGTGTAAGTAGGATGGCAAATAGAAGGCTTTAATTTATTCTCAATTTCCTTGTGTCTCTTAAAGCAGGAGAATTTTGTTGATATTCAGGCCTTTTTGTTTTTGTTTTTGCTTTACATTGAATTATTTGATTGCTGGGAAGTTGATTATACCTGATACAACAAGGAGGAGGGCTGCAGAGATGTCCACCAGCTCTGGTGGTTTGAATGTGAATATCCCCCATAGCGTCAGGGATTTTTGATTAAGGTTAAGCTTGCAACTTAATTTGCCAGGAGCCTTCTGGTATCTCTGGGGGCAGATCTTTTAATCCAGCCCTGAGGTGTGTAAAGAGCCCTCTGAGCTCCAGCTGTTCATGTTTGCTGGCGTTGGTTTTTTCTCTCTCTGCTGTGGATGCTGAAGTGATCCAGTTTCTTCTGCCATGATGGAACTTCCACTGAATTCTGTAAGCCTAAAATAAACTCTTTCTTCCATAAGCTGCTTCTGATCAGATATTTATCCCAGTAACGAAAAGTAACAAAAGCTAACTGAACTTCCTACACAAGCATAAGGATCTAAAGGGGGCTGAAACAGCCAGAGTTTGAATCTCCAGTCTCCATATGTTATAGTCAGTTCTACATTGCTGGGATGAATAATCAAACCAGACACAGTTTATGGGAGGAAGGGGTTTATTTCAATCTACAGATCCAGGGGAAAGTTCCATCTATGGCAGAAGCAGCTGGCTCCCATTCATAAATCTAAGCAGAGAGAGAAACTATCACCAGCCAGTAAACACCAAAAGCAACAAGCAGGGGACTGGTAGAAAGCAGTAGGAACCCCTACAGAGCTCAGACTGCTTTGTATACCTTTGGGCTGGAAATCAGATCTCTGACCCAAACACACCTTAGGGCTGGTCCCCAGCATCTGCCCCTCAGTGACACCTCCTCCAGCCAGGTGGCTGGAAACCCAAGTTATAAACTGAGTCTATGGGGGACATACATTCAAACTACCACACCATGTAAACAGCTGGACATGGCCACGGATGTCTGTAACATCAGTCTTGCAAAGGGAAGCAGAGACCAGGGAGTTTTCTGGCCTAGTGAAAAACAGCAATCTCCAGTATCAGTAAATAGAATCCAGCTCAAAGAAGAACAGACATAAGAGTAATGGAGCAGTACGATACTGCAGGCAAGTACATGGGGCACTGCAAAGCACCCAGAAATGCATACAACACACACACACACACACACACACACACACACACACACACACACACACACATGCACACAAAAACAAAACAAAAACAAAACAAAAACAAAACAAAAAAAAATTGAGCACCATATCGTAAGGATAAACAAGCACTCCTTTGAAAGGAGTATAATATGTACATAAAAATTAATGTGATATTGTTTCTGTAAATACAGCCTATGTTACATACAAATAATAATGCTGATATAATAGCATATTAATATAAAATATCATCTATTTTATGCAAAGCAATATAGGATTTCTTATGCTCTTCTCTTTATATAGTTATTTACTGAGAGGCAATAGGAAATGTTGGCTTAAAATTGACTCTGTCACAGGTGAGATCTTTAGCATGGGTCAGGTAAAAGTCTATAACAGGTACAAGTAGAGGCCAAATTCTGGAATCTGAGAAATGCAAGGTCAAGTTCCAGGAGCTTTTCTGTCTGGTGAGGGCTTTCTGGTTAGTCCATACATGGTTCTTCTTGGTGAAAGGGTGAAATGATAAGTAGTAGTTTTAAAGACACTACTGGCCTGAGGGTATGCTCAGAGGTAGAGTGCATGCTTAGCATGCATGAAACCCTAGGCATTAATCTCAGAACCAAATCCACAAGGAAATAAATAATGAACAGATACTACATATATTCATTGTGCCACATGAACTCCTTTTCCCTCCAAAATAATAAAGACCATAGGGCAAATAATTTGCATTTGCCAAGATAGGAATTTCTATGATCTTCTTTGCTAAGCAATTTCCTTATAATTTTTAAAAGAACATCCAGATTATAACCAATTTTGCCTTAAATATTGATTTTAGAAAACAAATTCTCTGCAAATTGCCTTTCTACCTTTAATAACTAAAATCTTAAACAGTTTAAGAAAATTCCAAATAGTAAATTCTGGATATGCAAGGAAGATTTACTTTGTACATGAATTTCCTTTCAACTTTTCCTTTTAACAATTTACCAGTTCAGCTATATGTTTTTTTTAAAAAAACTAATTTTCTACACAGTGTTCTGGTATTCTGCTTGAACAATAACCTCCTATATTCTACACTGAGAAAAAGAAAGTCGAGTCCCAGGATTAGAATATTTTTTTTTGAAGCTTTGCAGTTTCTTTTATTATAGTCCAACTTTTTTTTTATTGTCCATGAGTTTAGTGGGCAAACAATGAGTTGTTATCCCCAATTCTCCAATGCTCCCCCACCCCTTCCCCAACCAGCTGGATATCCTCCTCCGTGGCTCTTCTGGATCAGTCCTTGTGACAGGGGACCATGGATAGCCTAGTATTCGGCCAGGTTCTTCTGGCCCTAGTATGTTGTTACTGAGGGGTGCCATGCCTCTGGATAGTCTCCTCCACCACGGCTCTCACAATCTTTCCGCCCCCTCTTTCGCACAGTTCCCTGAGTCGTAGTGGATGAGTATTAAGGGTGCTTTATTGTTGTGAGCTTAGGGGTCTTTGTGTCAAAAATCATTGGTTTCTGTCTCACTGGCTTATCCTGTGTTGATTGAATGTCTGTGGCTGTTGGTCCCACTGGTTCATCCCATCATTCTCTGTGGGGTTCCATATGGATCCTCCACGATATGACTGTGGTGGCTCCTCTCTTGCCAGGATCTCAGCTATCAGTGTACGGTCGGTTGGTAGGGTTAGATGGGCCCCAGCTCTCTTATTGCATCCTGAAAAACACAAACATAATCTCCATCGGAGAGTGAGGTCAGTTTAGGTTAACAAATATACACCATTCTGGATTACCTAGATTCTATTTTTAGTAGCCTCTCTGTCAATCGCTCCCATATTGTATCTTGTTTTGGGAGCACAAGAGTACGGGATCTGGTGCCTATCGCCCTGCAACCCAAGTTCCAGACATGGGCTCCCACTCACTGAGTGGAAAATTTGGCCGAATTTGAAAGCTGTTGATTGTTTCCCCCAAACCCAGCCTTCCCCATTATACAAGTGCTCCTTTCTTGGTTCGCTGTTCTCTCCCATTAGGAGGTGTGGTCAGCCTACTCATGGCTGCAGATTGTGTTTCATGACAGTGGATTAGAATATTGAAGTGCTAACACTCATATTTTTTTCAAGTTCAGTTTACAATGATATTTTTGTATTTTTAAAATTATTTTTCCACTTTTGTCATTTTCACACACATATATATTTTGTTATTCTCCTCAGTTCCCTTTCTTAATTCCCCTAATACCATGTCCTTTACAACTGACAGCATTTATTTAGTATGTGACTCAATTTTTTCAACCCCATTTACATGTTAGTGAACCAAAGCTCTTCAGGGCAAATTGAACTTAAAACAGTAAGTTTTACTTAATCTGTGTGATAGTATTAAAAGGTTTGGTAGAGAACGATGATGTATGACTATTGCATCAAGAAAGACAAATTATTTACTTCTCATTTCTTTCTAATCCCAGATCCAGTGAGGAAAGGGAGCAGGTGCAACATTAAAAGTTCTGTAAGTTTCTTGCAGTAAGAAACCTACTAAGAGTACAATTAGGCATATGCGACTTCCAAAAATGAATCAGGAAATCAATGAGACTTTTCAACAAACATACATGTGCATATAGCTCCAGAAAAACCAAAAATTGGTCAGTGGTCTTTCAGAAATACTGGCATTTGATTCAAAACAAATTCAATAACATAAGTGTTATGAATATGATGCAGATCTCTATAACAAAAGGATGTTTCCTTCTTTTCTTCTATTTCCCCATAGTTTTAACATTTTCATTGTTATATTCACAGAACATCCTATGTTTAGAAATTAACTAACTAGAGTGAATGAAAGGAAAATGGAAGTTAAAAAATTGTTTTCACTAAGCTTCATTTATTTTTTTTTTAATTTATTCATTTTCAAGCAGAGAGATGAGAGAGGAAGAGGAGAGAGAGAGAGAGAGAGAGAGAGAGAGAGAGAGAGAGAGAGAGAGAGAGAGAGAACCAGGGCCATCACCTTGTGGGCCTGGCTTAAGTGGGTACTGAGGAATTGAACCTGGGGCCTTAGGCACTGGAGGCAAGTGCCTTAACCACTGAGCAATCTCTCCAGCCCACTAAGCTTCATTTATAAGAGCACAAAATTAATGAAAATAGGTGTTGTTTTAGCAAATTAACTCATTTTTTTAAATTCTTCCTGAGTGTCTTTATGATGGAATGTTCAAAACCTATTCACATGGTTTCTCTTAATTTATTTGTGAAACTTTAAATATTTGTATGAACTGAAAAAACATTAGTCAAAATCATCTATGCTAAACATACTGTCTCCAAGTCTATCATTTGTTGCCTAACATGAATGTTCTAGTCATTTCCTTTCAGGTGGAGAACATCTGTCACTTCAAAGCTGTCAATGAGTAGGCAGTGTTGACCTCTGGACTGAAATGGCTGAATTTGTAAGTCCTACCTACCTACCACAGCCCTCTGTAATCTATCTTCTTGCCTATGAGGGTAGAGCTTGTGACAGCCAATGATTAGCTTATGTTTCATGGCAGAAAGTTTGCAGTTATAATCAAATTTCCAAATAAACTAACCACCTTTGAGATAATCCCAAAGGTGATTGTCTTGGGTGTGGCTGACCTAATTAGGCAAAGCCAGAAAGAGAAGTGGGTCCTCCCTAAAAGAAGAGATTTGAAGAGAGGGACAGGGCAGCTATGTTGTGAATGGCTTATAGTGGAGGCCCCAGAAAAAAAAGCATAGGAGTGCTTTCTAGGAGCTAACAGCAAGCCCTTTTGCCAGCAAGAAATCAACAATCTTAGTCCTAAAGCCACCCACCACTTGAAGGCACTGTAAGTGAATCTTTTTATTTATTTTTGTATGAAAATCATAACATGTCTGCACTGAATGGAAAGTTACCACCCCAACCAAACCAAGACAAATGGTCTTGACCAATTCATTGAAGATTCAGGCTACAATTCATTAGGATGGATTAGTTCTGGGGGTTCACACAGTAGTCACTCAACTCAGGGCAGGTTTATTCCAGTCAAGGCAACATCTATTGTCACTTACTGTGTGCTCAAGCTAGGCTTTGTGCTATGGGGGTCCAAGATGCATAGTTTTCCTTCTTGGGGGAAAAATCTTTTTCTACCTTATATGGATAGTTCAGCTCTTTCTGAAGGACAAAACAAAGAATGCTAACAATGGATACTGGTGAAAAATGACATTTATTCAATTGTGCCCCAAGAGAAAGTATGATTATCTGATAACTTGATTTCAGACTTGAGTGATCTTGAGCAGAAATCCCAGCATGCTCTACTGGAGTCAACCCACAGAAACTGGGAGCTGCTAGCTTGATGTGTTTATGAAATTTGTTTTATGGGAGTAGAAAAATAATATATCCATGACTTGTTCAGGTCACTAGATTATGTCTTCTCAGATGTGGTGGTTTTAATGTAAAAGGTCCTCCATAGACTTGTGGGTTTGGATAGGCAATCTTCAGTTAATGAAGGTCCTTGGGAAGGTTGTAGAACCTTCATGAGGGAGAATCTTGCCAGATGAAATGTGTCACTGGAGGTGGGCCTTGAGAATTTTTAGCCAGCTCCACTTTTCTTTTTCTACTTCCTCTGTACTGATGTGAAGCTGACTTCCCTTTCTCCACCATGATGGACTCTTCCCCAATTGGAACTGTCAGCCAAAATAATCCCTATCCTTCCGTAAACTACTTCTGCAATAAGTAACTGACAGGTGAGAGAATGAGTGATAACACACTGTAGTAGATGCTCAGATGCTCTTCAATGGAGTGACAAATAAACCTTTTTGAAGGTCCAAGCTGTAAAATCTTTCCATCCAAGTAAATATCACACCTTATCTTAATAAGGTACACCTGGTAGCTCTTAATACTAGGAAAGTTACTTTTTCCAGTCAAACGTCTTTAAGTGGTAAGTCTATGGCCTATTTTTCTCTAAGCCTTTTATCTTCATTCCCTTACTTTTGCATAGGTTTAGTGAAGGTGAAAGTTTGTGGGACCCACCCATTCAACATTTTAACCAGGTTTGTGATATGGCAGCTCTGGGCAATGTTGACGGAAAAGCAAGTGGGATGCTAGCTCTAAAATTGATTAGTAATGTCATTTTAGGAAAAATATTTACTTCCAGGATGAATTTCCTTCCCTGTAAAAAAAAAGACACCCAAAACAAGATTTTGTGAAATATTCTCAGGCTGCTCAGGGCAAAGGAGCATGCAAAAATTTCCAGGGCCATTCACATTCATCCTCTAGAATTCTAGATTTTGTAGAGACAGGGGGGAGATTCCTCTGTATTCTGGCCTGTTAAACCAATTGTCTTCAAATATTTTAACATGTGCTAAGCATTAATTTATGGCAGAGGACATGAACAGGGTAGGGAAGTTAGGAGGTTGTGGACATTCAAAGCTATTTATTTAATGTTAAGGATATCATTAAGATACAGGTTTGACAGATCTGATGTGATTTTATAGAGGTGCCCAGAAGGCAAGAGAAGGAATACAAAGCAGGTTAAAGTGTGGAGAACTGACATTTGGCTCTGAGTAAGGTGGGGTGCTCAGGAAGAACAAGTGTGCAAAGTTCAAGAAGCTGGGATGGAAGGCAGTGAACAGGAGAGGAGCAGCCTCAGTGGACAGATTTAATTCTTCCAACAATCCCAGAAAGTGTTATGATTACCACAGAGGGAGAAGACATAGGCAGTTTAACCTTCCCATTATCCAGACCGTAAGTGGCAGGGAAGTGACTTGCATAGACACCGTCTATCCAAGAGCCCAAATTCCTAACCATTACTCTCTTGGTATGAACGTGAAGGGGGAAGGGGGCCAAGGGGAAGAGGTGGTGGCACAAGCCTTTAATTCCAGCATTTGGAAGGCAGAATTAGGAGGATTGCCATGAGTTTAAGGCCAACCTGATACTACATAGTGAATTCCAGGTCAGCCTGGGCTAGAGTGAGACCCTACCTCAAAAAACATATAATAAACAAACAAAATCCTATACCTTGGGACCAGGGGGAAGAGGAGAAATACTGCACCTTCATGATGTCAGGAAACTACGTTGGTGGTAAAAATTCAGGGTAGAAAGTGCTGAAGATTCCTATAAGCAGACTTCCTAAACAGAGATCCTCCCCCGCACACACACACCATAGGAGCTTGTTTCCCAGAAAAATTTCCTTGAGAAAGAACAATCTCAGTCCCAGTTTGGCATGGTACTTTCTTGGTAGATTAATCTGTAGCTGCTTTGGCTGTATCTGATGGATTGGACTCTTTCCCTGCCTGATTATGTACCTCTTTTTTTTTCCAGTATGGAAAGCCCTGTCCTGTTTATTTTTTATAGAGAGATAGCTGCTTTGGGGAAGGCTGTGTGTCTTCCAGTGGTGGCAGGACCAAAATTATTAACTTCAAGGGCTTCTTCCATCACCAGATTGGGCTGTCCCTGGACTTCTTTCCAATACTTGATTTTGGGGGAAGTCAGGGCTGTTCTGCCACCTTCCATATGTAGGATGCTTGTTCCCATCAGGGACCAAGGTGTACGGATACTAAGATTGGAGGCAGAAATGTTCATTGGGCAATGTGGTTCCAAGGATGAGTTCAATAATGAGCCAAAGGCCAAGTAAGTGAGTGTAATGTCAAGATCTGCACTGAAGAGCAGCCAGCTGGACACAGAGACAAGGAGAAACAGAACACACTAAATGACAGGCTTACTTGACACAGGATTGTATCTTTGGAGGCCTGAAATACTGTCCTTATAAAAATGCAAAACAGCTTTAAAAAAGGAATTACAATAACATCTAAAAGGTCAGAGTGAGTCTGAACATTGGGCATTGATTTTTTTTCAAAAATGTTTTATCAATTAGAGACCAGAGGGTTTTTTTCCCGATATTTATTTCATAAATGTAATTATTTTCCTAAAACATATTAAAATAGAAAACATGTTATTTTGATCAATTTATACAAAGAAAATACCAATATAATAATAAAAATACTGAAAATATATGAAAAGCACCAGAACATTAGAGAAATTACACTGGCAACAATTCTAGGAATATATTTTTTCATAATTGTACCATAAAGTGCTATTAAATCCAGTCAAAATTAGTGGCAAGGTATAAAAACAGTTATGGTACTATGAAATTTGAGGCTAGATTTACCAGTAATTTCATTTTAGGCTACTTACAAATCAAGCTGATATTTCATTAATGTTTTCATGAAAGATGCATTAATTTCCATTCATAAGCAAAAACAAAATCTAAATCTCAATGAAATCCTTGGTACTTTAGTGATAAACAAGCAATGGTATGATTAAAAACAAAATAATTGATCTGAATACAAAAAACAATCATGCAAATGTGATTAAATAAAACCAAAAGAAGACAGGAAAAAAATATATAGATATGACTAATCAAGACAAGTAGAAAAGTTTAAATTAAATGACTTTGATTTTAAAGTTCTGGTAATCTACTTAGTCACATTTATCAGACAAGTAAATGTTAACAAGATATGTTACTAAGTGCAACTGAACAGGCATCAAGCAAGGGTATTTTAGTGAGTCAACATGACTTTATGAAACATTAAAGGGACACTGTTAGGATAATACATTTTCAATCTTGGCTAATTAATTCATTTATCTGATGAGGAATAAAAAGAAGCATACATAGATACTTTGGGATGAGATTAAAGCCCCAAATCTACCACATAAGGGGAAGTCACTGTGCACACACCCACAGGGAGATTCAAATACAGTACTCAGGGTGGACTCTAGTCAGCTTCACATCTGGATGTGGCAAACTGAGATGGAGAAACCCAAAGACAAAATATCACACTAGTGTCCATTTAAGGTTTTATTTCCTAAGCCAAATTTGAAGAATTCTACTGCATCACACTTTATAACTCGGTTTCTCCAAGATGAGAGCCTGCAACACTACTCCTCAGAATGACAATGACATGAATTCATTTCACAGGCAGGCCATTTTTTCGTTCTTAAGAAGTAGATATACACATAAACCAAAAGGAACTCAAACTGGTCATAATAATACCACAAGCTAGTTTCATTAGCCTCTGCCTCTGTAAGCTGTATCTTTGTAGGGATTTAGGAACCACACTGGACAAGTGTGATTGTACCAAAGGCAAAAAATCAAGTGGCTCAAGGAGCCCTGGTGTGGAGGTTTCAAGTCTGTTGGGAGTGCTGTTTTCTATTCTCTGAGCACAGACCTGACATTTGAGCTTCTGTGTTTGTTTTTATATTTTCACACATATAGATGCTCCGGTCTTTTGTAAGTTTCCATCTCATGGTTGATTGTAGCAGAGAACATTTTAAACCCTAATTATACTGTTGAGCATCTAAAAAAAATCAGACCTTTCAAAATATGTTACCTTAAGGTCTTTCATTTAGAAATGAGGGCAAGGATACTAGGCCCTTAGCTCAGAGACATTTAGAAATGAGTATGAGGATGACACAATTTGTGGTCCACATAGAGACTCATTTGTTCTGGCATGAAGGTGAAGATAGAATAATGGAGGGCAGGCCTTTATCATAACCTGTCAAAAGGTTCAATGTCCAGACATAGTGGACAAGATGAAGCGGCATAGAATTGACTAGAAAGGGGGACTGTTTTGGGAAGACCTTCTGGGCATTGCTAACGAATTCAAAGAACAATCCGACCACATTTAGCTTTCCCTGTTTTATCAAAATGAGAGTATTCATTAAAAAGCCCAGGATTAATCAAAAGGCAGTCTGCTCAGGAATGCTGAGATACAAAGGCTAAGGTGGTTTGGCATTAGAAAGTATTACATTCCAGAAGAATATCTACTGTCATATGGAAGTAGTTCTTAGAGTTACAAAGTCGTGATGACATAAATTACTCTTTAGTAGGATATGTTTTTCAATATACACAGTATAGAAAAGCTAAGTCAGCTCAGCTATTATAGTTCTGTCATAAGAAAGAAAATCAGATTACATTTTTTTGGCTACAACAAAAGCAGGTTACTTATATTTTTCAGTCCAGCCAGTGTATTTACATGACAAAACTATACTTTAAAAGTATTCAAATCTAAAGGAAAAAATAAATTATATTTAAACTATTAATTAATACAATGCATATGCTTTTACTTACTTTCCTAACTAGCTAGAGTCTCTAATAATCAATTTCTCCAGCTTTGCTTTACTGAATTTATTTTCAAGATAGGTTTGTGTGGCATCCTTCTATGTGCTGTCTATTTCTTCTTAGGAAGCATGGAAGTGCAGTATTTTTAGTAGCTTGGTTGAGAAGTTGTGGGCCTGCTACTTTCTCCAATCACTGCGTGAGAGAGCCGTGTTTCTGAGCAGGCACTATTTCTTTAGCTGTACACCGAATAAAAGAAAGAAACAACCAAAAGGATCAGGGCCACTGTTAAGGCAAGTAGTAGCTGCTGGAACCAGATACAGTGCTGAAGCTGGTCTTCAAGTTTCCTATTGCTTTCTAGTAAACGATTGAGCTGAGGAGGAAGAAAGGGATGAATGATTTATGTCAATAAAATGAACCCTATCATGGGAATGACAAGCTGAAATACTAGAAAACCAAACACAGAAGGGATGGGACCCATCTGCACTGACACGAAGGGGGTGGAGTGTAGAGGGACTCAATGTTTGGAGGACACACGTGTCCTTGGTGAGGTATTTGCATTTTTGTAATTGCTTGTGTTGGGCATCAAAGCCATACTAGGATAAGCATTCTGCCATTGAGCTATATACACTTGTCACCCTTTTTCTGGGAGCTCTTTTATACTCACCAAAGTATCTTGTGCTTTGATTTGGTCCCTATTCTAAATTAAAAGTGGTTAGAGCTTTTGAAAGGTTAGATCTCTAAAAGCAAACTACTATTTACCATTTCTGATTTGGCTTCTCTTTACAAACAAGAGCACTTTTAGATATGGTGGCTCATGCCTATAACTTTAACACTTGGGAGGCTGAGGCAGCAGGAGGATTGCCATAAGTTCCAGGTCAGGCCTGGTTACAGTGTGAGGCCCTGGGAAAACAGAGAAAGAGAGAGGGGGGAGAGGAAGAAAAGGTAAGAAGAGAGAAGATGAAAGAGAGAATAGAGAGATATGAGGATGAAAGAAGAGAGGAGTTAGGAAGAAAGCACACTTACCTGCAGATATAGATCTTCTCTGGTTTTATCTGACATGTTAGAAACATTGTCTTTTAGCATAAGTGTGTTTGGTTTGTTGCTCTCAACATTATGGCATCTTAACCTGTGAAATTGAAAGGAAGTACAACTTCTTAAAGGCTTGAAAAAATTTTCTTATGAATGTAAAATATAAAATGCAAAGTGAAACACAGGAAGCTATGGAATAGAGGTGAAAGATTTCATTCATCTCCCCAGGTTCAAAGAAAAGAGCAACTCAGCCTGTATTTATCTGTCTTCCAGTTTTTCTTGTCTCATACCTACTCACCCACTGCTGAGCTACAGCCTCAGTCCTTTTCTATCTAACTAATGCATGTATAAAGAAGCTAAGAGGTGGATACCACTCAAGGCCCCAAAGAATTCCATGGAAAGGTTGTTTTATATGGTATTCAGTTGAATTTACCTAAATATCTTACAAGTTGATGACAGTCACGCTTTCTTTACTTGGGTCTTTAGCACCAAGCCACTGGGCTTCCCTCCCACATTCTAGGAGAGAACAGTGATTCACTCTAGCTAGAGAGAAGTCCACCATCGGGGACTGGTAAAACTCAAGCAAAGCAAATACAGCAACTCATATATAACAAAGCCAACCATATCCCTTCATATTGTATTTTCTATAAACTTGGAATTAATCTCAAATACCAATTTTTACATGTGTAGTATGTGTAGCATTTTGTGTGGGGGGAGGTACAGTGTGTATGTGATGTATTCATTTGTGTACAGATGCATGTCCCATGCATGTGTATATGAAGTCCTCCTCTCTCACTCACCTCCACCTCTCACTCATGGCACAGAGCTCTCACTGTACTGGGAGCTACTAGCATAATTTAGTGGTTCTATTGTCTCTTTACCCCCCCCCCCCAAGAACTGGGGTTTCAGGGTACTGTTCAGCATGGCTATGGTATAGTGTGTCTCACTATGCTTTACTAGTGACTCTTTAAACTCTATCTTCAGTTTTTATTATTGCAAGAAAACTGCAGTTGTCTAGTAAACACAGGGAGAGCAGACACATACAAATAATTTGAAAAACTTACAAAACTTACCTATGTTCCATCACTTTGTCTCTGGAAACTTCTTTCCAGAATTGTGTCAATTCTGCTGGCCCTGAGCCAGATGACTGCTCCATTTCTGCAGCCATTATCAGAAACCGGTCTTGGGCAGAAACTATTAAGCCTGCATTCCAAAAGGGTAAGTTAACATACAAACAGGAACCTCCATGAGAGGCTGGCTATGTGATTTCATGTATGACTGTAGAATACATTATGAAAAAAATAAGAAAATGAAACTGCCTTAACATAGAAGAAGTGCTAGCCATGAGATTTCTTTTTTATCATGAGACATTTTGGCTTTCTGAATCAATTTAAGTTGGCATCAGTTGAAACAATTTTCCTTATTAAGCAAACAATGCCACTGTAATGCCAGAAAAGGCTTTGAAGACTTGCACCATCATTTCACATATGAGAAAACAGATCCCAAAAGTGAGGCAAAGTGTAATGCTTATCTTGATAATTTCTAAATTTTAGCCCCAAAGCTCTGCAGACACAGACAGCAGTCTGGGGTCCCTGCCACTCCCACCTTCTGTGACAACCAAATGACAACTCACCCCCATGTGGAGACACAACTATATCAACTGATGCACCAGGGTCACAGCTGCTGTTGCTTGGCTTGACTCTGTACTTCTCTGGAGCAGTTGTTTTCACCTGTTAAGAAACATAGTAGCTACATTACCTGAATGATGACACTGTGCATGCTTCTGAGGGCATGGTTGAAGAGTGACAATCAGAGAGCGAAGTCTACAAAGCCACCGTGCTTATTATGTACTGAAGGCATTTGCTCTCACCTTCATGCCTCTCTAAAAACATACTGTCCTTTAGCCTTCCTCTTAAGTAAAAAATAACCATCTTTAATAATACAAATTCAAAAATCAAGAGTTTATATTAGATCATGTGTTCAGCAATGAAAACAAAAACAAAACAAATAAAAGAACAACAGTGGGTAGTCAGATATATTCACAACACCCTCATCTCAATTAAAAAGGAGATTTAAGAAAGGAATACCTATGGCATGGCTGGATGAGAACTCAGTCTCTTTACACTTAATACTCAATATCACATTAATATCCTATATAAATTATCTTCTAGAATATACACACAAAAGGTAAAAATTTCAATCATTTTGTCTTTCAGTGTTGCTGTGAATTAAATTATTCATATAACAAAGAACAATTTTTCATTCACAACAGATATGGAACCTTAGTATTAGTTTGGACAGTGGTCTGTTTGGATGCATTAAAGACTAAGAATACAGATCCAAAGGCAAGTTTTAGATAAGCTATGCCCTTAGATACAACCAGAAGGTAGTACATGTCTAAAAGTAGCATAAATAAAAACAGCACAAGTTTAGTCTTTTTGTATCAGAGAATATGCCCCAAATCACTTCCCATATCACATTTTTACATACAACTTATTATATCTTTAAGTTTTTTTTTTTACCTTAAATGCCACTATATTTTTAGTTATATTTGTCAAGACTATTAGAGTTTTCTTCTCTCCAGATTCTGCACTTCCAAAATATAATTCTTCTGCAGGGCTAAGTGTTAACAAAAACATAAGACATTTTTATTCCTTCAATTAAATGACAATATTATCGTTAGTTTGTGAAGATGTTTGGCTAACATTTTATGCTCAGTTATATGAAGAAATTTCCCTAAAAAACAGGACTACAAAACAGTCACCTAGGCTGGAGAGATGGCTCAGCGGTTAAGGCACTTGCCTCCAGTGCCTAAGGCCCTGGGTTCAACTCCCCAGGACCCACATAAGCCAGATCCACAAGGTGGTGGACCTGGTGTGCGCTCTCTCTCTCTCTCTCTCTCTCTCTCTCTCTCCC
>PVHP010039943.1:0-16090 GCA_004024765.1 Zapus hudsonius | reverse complement strand
AAGGTCACCAGGAAACTCCTTGGGGCTTTGATGAACTATTTGGACAGGGCAACTTTTCCACGGGCATAGAGGAAGCCTGTCAGCCTCCTGGATATTATGAACAGGATCGCCTGTGTGCAACCCAGACATGGGATAGAATTACGCCCCCATCTGACTCCCGAGATGATGTGTCCTCTTTGCTGCTCCTCCCACAAAAGACAAAAGAACCTCTCTGATTTTATTCAAAGAACTAAAACTAATTTAGAGAGAAAAATCTCTAATACAGAGCTGCCAGAGACATACTAATTAGGACCATCTTATGGGATGGGATGACTCCAGAATATAGGTTAGACGTCAAGGACTAAAAAATGAGTATTATGACAAGTGGATAGTTGCAACCCAAAACATAAGAACAGCATCTCATAATACTGCCTCTCTGGCACAGGCACTCGCCACAGCATTACACCCCCCCAGGGAAAATGCTTTACCTGTGGTGAGGAAGGACATTGGAAAACAAAATGTCCAACTATAGAAGACCCTTTAGATAATGCTCCTCCTGATAAAACCCCTCCACCCACAGTTTTCCCAAGGTGTTGCAAAGGATTTCATTGGAGGAGAGACTGTGCCAATTATAAAGATAGCAAACCCTAAAAGCCTTTAAACTCCCAAAGGGGCACACCCCAACCCGGCCAGTAAGGGGGAACTCCCATGACATACAATGGGTGACGACTGTATTTGAAGGAGCTCACCCAAAATTACTTCTAGAAACAGGAGGGAAATCTTTCAAATGCCTCATAGATACAGGTGCAGACAAAACTATTCTAAAGCAATCTAAGATCCCACAACACTGGGAACTCATCCCAGGACCACAGCTAATGGGAGTAGGTGGTCCGTCACATGCTTATATAACTAAAGAAACATTTAAATGGAAAGACCCCGATGGAACCACAGGCCTTCTCAGGCCATTAGTGGCAGATGTTACAACTAACCTACTGGGAAGGGATATCCTAAAAGCTCTTGATGTTGTAATTGCTAGCAATGTAGAAAAGAAAAGCATAGAAATACAGGATCATAGAAACTGCCCTGAACAGTGTCACCCCAGATCCTAAGGGCCAATGTCAATTATGATACTCCCTGTCTAGAATGTCTCTCTGATGAGCCAATTTGGGTGGAACAGTGGCCTTTACCCAGGGAGAAATTAAAAATCCTAAGTCAGCTGGTGACTGAACAACTCCAACTTGGTCATATCTGCCCCTCCAGGGGTCCATGGAACACACCTGTGTTTGTAATACCAAAAGGATCAGGAGGATTGAGATTATTACAAGATCTAAGGGCTATTAACAAAACTATGTTAATTTGGGGTGCTCCACAAAGAGGATTGCCCCTTGCTTCAGTTATTCCTGAACTCCCCTCCTTGCTATAGATATCAAAGATTGCTTCTTTTCCATCCCTCTATACCCACAAGAGAGAAGATGTTTCGCATTCTCCATCCCTTCTATTAATAACACTGGACATGCTCAGAGATTTGAATGGAAGGTACTCCCTCAGGGAATGGCAAACAGCCCTACCATATGCCAGGAAGCAGTAGCCATGGCGCTAAAGCCTCACTTAGATAAGGGTCTCCACATTTGTCATTACATTGACGACATTCTTGTCTGGGAAGACCCCTCCACATACCCAACCCAATTAAAAGATCAATTAATCCCCTCTTATACTTCACTAGGATTTAATATTGCCCAAAACAAAATTCAACTCATCCCACCAATCACATTCTTAGGAACTGAACTCTCCTTAAACTCAACCCGACCTCTAAAACCTATCCTTTCTTTTCTCTCAAAACTAACTCTAGCTTCCCTACAAAGTTTCTTAAGAAATCTTAATTGGCTTCGCCCGTGGCTTCCAATTCCTCTAAGTACCTCACAGCCACTTTTTAATATGCTAAAAGAGGACAAAGATCCCTCCTCCCCTCGCCTTTTAAATACAGAGGCCAAACAAGCACTAGACGAAATAAACAGTAAACTTCAAAATACGTCCCTAGCGAGATATGATCCCAAAAAGCCAGTTCAACTTCTCATATTTAACCCCTCCCCAACTGTCGTGGGAGCTGTATATCAACCTCAGGGGATCCTTGAATAGCTCCACACATCCATTGAAGGTGCCCCTAGGTTTATTACAGAAATAGATGCACCAGCAGGTATGATTACAATGGGACGAAATAGGGCTCTTCAAACTTTAGGCAAGGAACTGGATGTTACAATATTGCCTCTCTCCCTCCCTGATGTACAGTGAATAATAAAAAAAACCATTCCAGGTTTGCTATCAGCCTCTTAGGCTTCCCTGGTCAAATAGATAACCACTACCCAAATGAAAAGTGGACGTCTGCTCTACCCCTTCTAAACTGGCTCCCACCTTGCCTTTTCTCTAAAAATCCAATTCCAGATTCATCAACCATCTTCACGGATGGAGGCGAATAGGGAGCAACTGCAATTATATATAATGACAGGGACCAACCCCCCGAAATTCACTTTCAAAAACTCCCTGAGAAATCCCTTCAATATAAGAAACTATATGCCATTTATATTGCCCTTCTGGAAAAAGAAGGCCCTTTCAATCTTTTCTCCAATAGCATTTATGCTGTCATTCTGCTCCCCTGGATTACTCGTTCATTTGTCTGCTTAGATGACAATCCACTCTCCCTTCTTATAATTAAAATTACTGATAATATTCTAAAAAGGAGTATAATAAAAGGGAATTTATTGGGGTAGCTTACGACAGTCCAACAATAGCAGTCTGTAGGCCCACAGCTGAAGAAACCACTAGCTGTTCAGTTCACATGGCTGGATGTCTCAGCAGTTGCAATCCAGCCCAGACGGCCTGATGGTTCCCTGAGGAGCTGCGGCTGATAGTCCACGATGTGAGGCCTAAGAAAACTGGGTTCCAATGTCCAGGAGAGCAGGATGCGAGTGCAAGTCACAAAGAAGCACCAGCAGTGGGGGGGGGGGGAGGGCATCTCCTTCCCCCTAAGCTTCTTTATGTTAGTCTCTTTCTGGAAGGCACTGGGGAAAAGGGATCACTCTGGAGAAGGGAACTCCTCCCTTCTCCAAAATCCCAAAAGGATTTTGTCAGTCCTTCCTGCAGGCAAACTCAGAGACCCACCCAAGATTACTATGGATTAGATCAAGTTGACAAACTTAACCATCACAAGTCTTCTCCAAAATCCCAAAAGGATTTTGTCAATCCTTCCTGCAGGCAAGCTCAGAGACCCGCCCAAGATTATTATGGATTATTACATTGGTCAAATTGAAAAATAAATTTAACCATCACGAACTTCAAAATAAAACCTGTTTCCTCATGGTCTGCAGTCAACAAAGAAGTCAGACAACAAAGGAACACTTAGTAAAATACATCATCTATCAGATGGTCAAGAGTTATTGGGAGAAAAATAAAAAATGAGGTGAAGGGACACATTAGGAGGTGGGCATTTCCAATTTTCAGTGGCTGGCCAAGAAAAGCCCGCTGTGAGAGTGAACTAGAGAGTTGACCTACAGGACAGGATGCTGGTGGCCATACAATTATATGGGGGAAAAGTGTGGTAGATGGGAACCTTTACTGGTCATGACCTTAGTGGAGTGGGAAATAAGGTTACAGTTGAAGTTGGAAAAGGAAGGAGGCCAAGGCTGAAGGTTATTTGTGCCTTTGCATCTGGGATAGGAAAGAATCCATAGTGGAGTACTGTGTTCTGATCTGTCTTTCTGAAGATTACTGCGGTTGAGATGTAAAAAGGAAAGTTTTGGGTGACGACATGAAAGTGAGGAAGGCTACAGTAACTCAAGCAAGTAAGAGCCGGCATGGGGCTGTACTGCTCTGCTGGAATGAGAACATATTGGGATAACAATGATACCTACAGGATGCATGAAACTCACAGAGCAATAGCACACACCTCTTTACAGCCACAAGCCCAAGCCAGCGTCAGGCTGTTGTATCATTGTATTTAATTATAGCAGTGTGTTTGATGATGCTGACTTGGTCTCCAGGAAATCTCCACAAGGTTAAGACATTGTCTGCAATGGCCTGCAAGATAGGAAGTACCCCAGTCAAAAATTCACTTTAGGCAATTTTATTCTAAGCTAAGAGTTGGGGCAGAGTTCAAGGATGGCTCTCAGTGTCTGCAACCGGGTAGTTGATGACAGGTTAGAGACAGGAAGGGTGGTTGAGAGAAGCCCTAACTGGAATTCATTTTACATTAAAAATGAAGGAAAGAAATTAAAAAAGAAGGAAAGACATACAGTATGGATATGACTCCTGGTGAGATCTGATGACAGTAGAAACAGAGAAATGGGGCTGTACCAAAAGAAGCACAGACCACAAGTATTTAGACAGTTGGTGATATAGGACATAAACAGAAAATTCTTTTAAAGACTTATGAAAGCTTCTTTAGAGAAATTATTTCCTTTTCCCCAACTAGTCATTTAATTTTACCTACCAGAAACTAAAAATAAGGAGTATACAGTAGTTTAGGATTTAATTCTAAATAATGCAGTTAACCTATGAACTGATCTAACAGTGGAAACTGCAGTAAGGATTAGAGCAAACAGAAGTTATTTGAGAGAAAGGTGCCACTGCCATGGTACAACTCTCTCACTTGAAGAGGGTGGAGGTATTTCTTCCTTTTTCTGAGTCAGGAGCTCATGCCAGTCTGCTCTGCCTCTACCCACATTTCCCAAGCATGTGTGAATGGAGTGGTTTGTGTGAGTTCTCACAGGATGCAACTGTCCTCATGGGTGTTTTCAGAGCAGAAGTTTCTCCTCCCACTCACCTCCCAAGGTGGCTCATTAACCAGAAAGCAAATATGGAAGAGGTAGAATAATGTAGGGGAAAAACAAAAAAACAATCTCAAAATTCTGTATCTTGAAGTGTGTACCTGGAAAAATAGATCAACAATAGATATAACCACTCTCCATTATAGAAAAGGCTTGCAAATGATTTCTTTTTTACTTGTAAGCAATTAAAAATTCTTTCTACTTCTCTTCCTCAGGTTAGTGATACATGTACACTCCTTCTAACCTAATTGACTCACAAAAAAATTAAGTGCTTCTCACAACAAAATTGTGTGGAAATAATCTTTCTATCCAAGCTACCATACCACCCACCAAGCCCACAGCTGGGTATTTCCATTCAAGTAGTTGCAAAATATTCTTTGATACTTAATATTGTCTATTCATGGTAGGCATTCGTTTTCGGGTCTCTTCAGTCAAACAGGACAATCTTGTCTTCCCTAATAAAAAGAAAATTATATTAAATCTTAAAAGAAGGGAGTCTTTTGTTTGTCTTTAGATAATAGACACTAGACACCACAGAGTAATGAAATCAACACACCAAGCAGAGATTTGGGTCAGTCTTTCTCAAGCTTTTACTCAGAGCTCTAGTTCCAGGCAGATACTCCAAAACAAAAAAATGCCTGTTCCTTGGCAGAATGCAGTTTTATAGCTCTCCATATGCTGTTCTCTCTAAGGGACTTCCAGTGCCCATTAAACTTGTAAAGGTACTGAAATTCTAAAGGGAGGAAACTCATTCAGTCTTCTTTAAACTGGTCTTTCCAAAATTTATGAGTCCACAAAACCTTTTCAGAATCTATTATCCATCCTAACAAAGCATAGCTGGTGATATGGAATACACTTGGGGCATTCCTATAAAGACAAAGCAAACACATCCATGTGCACTCAAAGCCAGGCCCCAGGCAAAAGGAATCACTGGGAAGCAATCATAGCTTTTGGTAGAAAAACATAACTTTTTGATGCTAAGAGCAGAGAAGAAAACAATGCTATAAGCTAGGGACCGTGTGCCACACCACTTAAGGAGAGTAGAGATTAGAAAGAACTGAAAGGAAACCAAGAACTAGGAATAAAAGCCTCATAATTAAATCTACCAGATTGTATTTTAAGTTAATATCTCTGCTGTTACTGGACAATATTTTATAGTATAGTTAATATTATTACCACAATATTGTCACCAAACAAGTACCTTCTAGATCCCAAGGTCCATCTGCCTACAGAAAGCTCCACTTCCCTGGAATTCTAGTGGGGAGGGTGAGAAGACAGGCTCACAAGACTTCTTGGTCACTAAATTTCTTTTACAAAACAATAATTTGTTGAATTACATGCCAACTAAACAGATGATATTTCCCTCACAATATGCACAAATTAAAAAATTAAAGAGGAAAAAGTACTTGGTAAAACAGCCTTATATTTTGCTGGATCGGAGACATTTAGGGACACGGTTTGACATGCTTGGCTGAAGCCCCATGCCACCAGGCCTGCCTGGCTCCAGACACCAGTCTCATTGATGGAAGTGTTCTCTTAAGCCAACAGATGGGTAAGTGGTTTGTAGCTGACTTCTCCACAAAAGTGAAACATGAAATGTAATATTCCTGGAAGGAGAAAAGTCATGTTCTTCTTGCTTTTACAAAGATGGATGGAGAGCCATCACCAGGACATTTCAGAAATCATATCAGTACAGAATTGAATGTTCTAGAGAAATAAATTATATCAGTTAATTGACAATCGGAGACAGAAAGTATGTAAAAGAAAAGCACTAGAAAAATTGGAAACATAAATTTGGTGAATAGCTTGAAGCTCTCTAACTATGAACACAATGATTGTGATAAGTTACTTTCATGAAATATTTATAAATGAGAATAAAATTGTGCTTGTGTACCCACCCTTTAAGATTAGTAGCAGTTTTAATTAGTAGGAGTTTAATTTCATATTGGAATATAGAGACAACCCCTCTATAGAAACACCCTGCCCCCCCAGCCTCCTGCATCATAAACATTTCATAATGTTGATGATACTACATTGCCACATTATCATGACCACAGTTCAGAGTTCTCTTTGCATGATTTAAGTAAGGTGCTAACTTGCTAATAAAGATTATTTGTTTTGTCAAATAGTGAACAACACTGCTAAAAAGTACATTATTAATGGACATTTCAGAATAAAGGACTGAAGCCAGCACTTAAAAAAAACAATTTATGATCACACAGTTTATTCGATTTCAAGAAAAATAAATTGCAGAAGAATTGTATAGGCAATATCATCCTGGGATATTAAGTGTATTGACTATGGTCACTTGTCCCAAGGACTCTTAGATATATTCAAAGCATGAATTTTGATGCTGAGTTTTTTACTTCAGAGATTGAATTTAGTTTCTTGAACCAAGCGTTATCTCTTGATCCACTCACTGGACATAGTAAAATCCCCAAGGGAGAGGATAGAAACCTCATGACCAATTTCTGGTGATAAATTGCTTTAGATATATTCCTAGACGTAGAGGTTATTGCATGACCAGTTTAATTTCAACCAGGAGTCCTGTTGTACTCAGCCCTGTTAGAAATTCTGACCATACAGGACTTTTATGAATCAAGAGAGAGACATGCCATCTCCTCTAAAGTCTAGGATTACTGTGTATGATAATTCTTTGTTTTTTTTTCAATAACCTAATTCTTGTTTTTCTGCTTCACTGTAAGAATATTTCATTTTCAGTCAGAGAATATAACATAAAAATCAAAACAATGAAATGCAACTGCCATTAAATACAATTTCCAGCCATTGAGAAACACTACCTCTCATTCTCTGAATCTTTGCCTGTCCAATGTTTTCCCCTCTTACCCTTGACAGTGTTCATCCTCCAACTGTGGCTCACACACCCACACTTTACCACTGTGATACCTTGTCAGAGCCCTTGGCCCAGGCTTGGCAAATCAAGCCCCTGAGACTCTTAGCCATGTTTCATCCTCCTGTCAAGGATGATGGAAGGAGAGACCAAATTTTGTCCAAACTGAATTTTCAGATACAAAGTCTAATCCATACTATGGCATTTCAGTCATAAAGGATTCTTGTTAGAGAAACCTCCAGTTGTTTGTTTCTTTTCATGACATCTGTAGATTCTTTTAAGTCCTTCCTATCTCCTGAGAGTGAGCTGTTTTAGTTTTCTTTATTTGTTTCTTTCTTTTTTCTTATTTGCTTGCTTTTTTGCTTTCCTTCCTTCCTTCTTTCTTTTTTCCTGTTAAAGATGAAAAGGTTGTCAAACAATAAATACTTTTCTGGGTAACTTTGGGGGGGGGGGATGCCAGAAAGTAACATACTCCTTTCCTCAGGTGATACCATCAACCTTGTCACCACTGGATGGAATAGGTGGGTTAAAGGAGAGAAGTATGTGGTGAACTTAGAAATTCATCAAGCCTATGTTACATAAACCTTAATGTTTACAAACCTATTCTGAGTATTATATCCTCCAGCTGAATGGTTTTATTAGAAGCCATTGCATTTCTGCCATGAGGAAACTTCCCTTTCAAACGATAAGCCAAAATAAATCTTTTCCTCCCATCAGCTGCTTCTGGCCAGATGTTTTGTCCCAGCAATGAAAAGGTAATTACAACAGCCTCCTAGTATCTTCCTCAATAATTTTTTCTATTAGCTGTACAAGTTTGCGCTCCTACCAATAATAAAAGAGGATCCCTCTTTCCTCAGAATTTAGGGAGCACTTACTGTCATTGGATTATTTGATGACCAAACAAGGATGGAATCTCAAGGTAGGTTCAATTTGCATTTCCCTGATGGCTATTTATTTTGAGTATCTTTTTTGTTGTTTATTGACTATTTGCATGTCTTACTTTGAGACTCTCTGTTCAGTTCCTTGTTCCATTTTTTAAATGGATTGATTGGTTTCTTTATTACTTAGGTTTTTGAGTTCTGATGTATAGCTGGCAAAGTTTTTCTCCCATTATCTAGATTGTCCATTTACTCTGTTGATGGTTTGCTTAGCTACACAAAACTTTTTAGTTTCATGAGATCCCAACGATTGAGTGTCTAATGGCCTGGGTTACTGGAATCTAATTCAGAAAGTTTCACCATATAGTGGAGTGTTCTTCCTACTTTTCCTTAAATTTGTTTTAGAGTATGTTATAGTCAGCCACACGCTGCTGGGATGAATCTCAAACCAGGCCCAATTTGGGGGAGGAAAGGATTTATTGAAACTACAGATAGAGGGGAAGTCCATAACAGCAAAAGAGGCTGGTCCTCTTTCACAGTCTGAGCAGAGAGAAAAACCCATCACCAACACCATACAGATAGAAAACAGCAGGGGGGGGCAAGGAGAGAATTCCTTCCCCTTTATATAGGCTTAAGGTGGGGTCTTACAACCCTATCCCAGACTTAATGGCTTCCTGAGTCTCTGGAATTTCTTTCCTGCACTGCCAACACAGGAAAGGATGTTTACTTCTATCTCGTTTGAGCTTCCTTGCATCCTGCCCCCTACTGAGAGGCTGCCTTCCTGTGAACTACTTCAGAGACCCACCCAAGATTACTTGAAAGGTCAAGTTGACAACAAAACCATCACAGAGTGTCAAGTCTTATATTGAGGTCCTTGATCCACTTGGAGTTGATTTATGAGCTGAGTGAGAGAGAGGAATTTGGATTCATTTTTCCACATATGGTTATCCAATTTCTCTAGCACCATTTGTTGAAAATGCTGCCTTTTCTCAAGTGTGTTTTTCTTGTCTCTTTGTTGGCTGTAGTTACTAGAACTTATACCTGGATCTTCTATTCCATTGATTTATGTGGAAGTCCCATGATGTTTTTATTAAAATGGCTTTGAGTGTATCTTGAAACGATGTATGGTAAGTACTGTTTTACCTCAGGACACTTTTAGCCCTTCAAGGCATTTTGTGCTTCCATATAAATTTAGAGACTTTTTTCCCTTTTTCTGTGAAGAATTGTGCTAGAATTCTGTGTGCAACTGTGTGAATCTATATATTGATTTTGGTAGGATAGCCATTTTATATATATATATATATATATATATATATATATATATATATATATATATATATATATATAATATTAATGCATCCATCTTCTCACATGGTCCTCAGTTACTTTCTTCAGTGTTTTGATGTTTTCATTATAGAGGTCTTTTACTTCTTTGGCTAGGGACATTCCTAGGTATGCAATTTTTCTGGTTTTTGTAAATGGAACTGCTTTCATAACATTTTTCTTCATATGGTTTGTCAATGATATGTGAAAGTGATTAAATTTTGTGTCATTTTAGATCGTGTTACTTTGCTGAAAGTGTTCATTAGGTTTATTAGGGTTATTTTTTGGTGGAGTCTTTAGTGTCTCTTAAGTATAGCTATCATATCCTATGTACTAAGACTAGTTTGACTTCTGCCTTTCCAATTTGTAACATTTTTATTTCTTTGTCTTCTTGTATTGCTAGAACTAAGGCTTCAAGTTAAATACAATGACCAGTCAAAACTGTGAGCCAAAATAAATCTTTTCTCTTTATAAATTGATTACCTTAACTTGTATAGTAATAGAAAGTTGACACAGAGATATCAGATATTCTTGACATCCATCAAGCTTGTATAATGCATATGACAAGTATGTGAGCTATTTTTACAACTATGCTCAATACACCCAAGAGAACAAGTTAAAAGAGGAAGATTTATTTGGGCTCAAAGTTTTGAAGGCTTCAGTTGTAATTCTTGGCTCCAGTGCTTCTAGATCCCTGATAGGCCAAACATCATGGTGGATGGTGGCCAGATTATATGGAGGAGGAAGCTGTTTATTTTATGGCAGACAAACAGAAAGTTTGGACAAAAAGGCACAAGGGCCCAAGTAGGACCTTCAAAGGCATGCCCCAAGTGAATTCCTTCCTCCAGCTGGACACCACCCCCCAAAAGTTGTAGAACCTTTCAAAATAGCACTACCAGCTGAGGAGTAAGCATTCAATATATGAACCTATGGGGGACAGTTCATATTCAAACCATCACAGTCTATTATAAAGTATATTCAGATTTGATTGTTTTATTAACTCAATATTGTTATAAATATCAATGTCAATATAAATAACAATTTCAACATCAATATTATTATCATTTTAATTTTTTTTTTATTTTAAGAAATGCACTTTTTGTTTTATTCATTAGCAATTATCAAGTGTTTGTGTAAGTTTTTCTCACCTGATTGGAGATTCTCCTTGTTTCTTTCATTGTGTTTTTTTCATTTGCATAGAACTCATAGGTTTAAGCTAACATATAAAATGCCTGCTGAGTATTACTAAGATATAATCAACACAGTAATTATTCTCAACATAAGAATATTAAATTTCACTCATCATGGAACAATCAAGCATCATTTTCAAGGGAGCATATTAACAGGCACACATCCACATAAAATATGTGGCAATGGTGTTCAAAATTGCCAAAAGAGATGAGGTAAACTCTTCCTGGCAGACAGCGGTTAGGCGAAGTTAATTATACAATGTTTATAAAAGGTTCAGTTTAGGTCAGAGTCACAGAGCAGTAAGGCCATATTATTCTGGAAAAATGGTAATGACATAGTTTTTAAAATCTCTCTGAATGAGAATATAAAAATAGACAAAGTAATTGAATCCAAAATTTAAGTTATGCATGATATTGTCAACAAAACTAAGGCATAATCTCTTCCTGTAAACCACAGAATACAAACTGCTGGGGACAAATCTCCTACAGCAGTTAGATCTGGACTGCATCAGTGCTGATAGGAGAAGAAGCAGAAGTGGGGTGTGTATGGAAAAGACAGTCTCCTAATAGCTAAGAGCATTAACTTTAAAGGGTAACAAGTCAACTAGAGAATAGTAACAAATCTGTAGCTTAATAAAAGAGCTCTGTGTTTTCTACTGCTGCTATTGTGTACCACAAACTCCATGGGCTTAAAATACAAATGAATTATTTCATAGGCAGGTAAGTCAAAAGTTCTTTGGATTCAGATGTTTTCTCTGTTCCATGTCCCACAAGGCCACAATCAAAAAGTGTTGCCAGGGCCACATCCCTTTCTGGAGGCTCTGAGGCTGAATGTACTGTCTATATCATTCAGCTTGTTGGCAGCATTTCATTCAGTTGTTGGAATGAAGTCCCCATTTCCTCACTGGCTACTGACCAGGGCTCATTCCCTGCTTCTGCAGTTGCTCATATTCTTGATTTGTGTCTCCTTCATCCTCAAAGGCAGCACTGGCAGGTCTGTCTTCTTATACTGCAGATATACCTGAAATGCCCGCTGTTGAGTCTCAAACCCCTCAACTCTTAAAAACTTCTAAGCTTTTAAAGGTTTTGGGATGAGATTTTTGGCTCAGTATGCTAATTCAGAGTAATCTTGGTATTTTAAAGTCAGTTGATAAGTAAATAATCACATCTGCAAAGTCCTTGTAGAGAATTGCTCAAATCAGTATCCCCTGAATAACCAGGGACAGGAGTCTTGTGAGTCCTCTGTAGATTTCTGCTTATTGCCAGAAACGTTTTTAATTTCTAAAGGTAGTCTGAGACATGTGAACTTGGGAAACTAACCAGCTAAAGAAGTTCTCTTCCAGAAGAGGCCCACAGTAAAGAAGAAACTACTACATGGAAGCAAAATTGTAAAAGGCTGCTAGCAAAGGCAGAAGTCAAAGCAAATTTCTAGACAAAAATGAGGAAGGATAAAGAAACTCTCCTCAATGAAATCAAGTCACAATATGTGCATTTAATAAAAACAACAGGGAGGTGAGTCTGAGCAGCTCTCTTCCACTAAAACAGTAACAACAGAAGATGCTCAACTACACAAGTTGATAAAAGAAAGAAGATAAGCAATAAAACAACATCCCTACAGACAAAGAGTTCCTGGCAAAAACAATGTTCACAGAACAGTAAATATATGAGTTAACTAGTAAACATTAAAAAAGGTTATAAAATGTAAGAAAGTAAAATTATGTAAATTGGATTAATCTTTCCAGAAATGAGGTAACATGATTCAAAACTAAATTGAAAATGAAACAATTTTTTTCTGAATTGAATAATAAACTAAAGGAAATATAAAAGCATAATAGATAATGTTTTAAGAGAAATAGGAGGTGAAAAGTCATGTTAGTTAAAAATAGGGATATACATTTTTAAATTAACAATAAATGAGGAGATAAATAAATTGAGGCAATGACAAATGCAGACATAGAAGATTTGTTCATATATGAATAGAATCCTTGGAAATGAAAACAAGATAAAAAAATCACAAGTTCTTGGAATTTACTTGTGGTTTTGAAGCATCCTTTGTTACTTAAAATAAGTCTTCATTGAGAAATGGATGGATTCCAGATCTAAAGAAGACTAAAAAGGATGAGGCTGAAAAAACTCAGGAATAATCAAGTCATGTTAGAAAGACAGAGGAACTAATTGGACAAGTTTCCATGGAATTATTTGAGTTTCAAAGGACAATAATGGGGCAAGGAATGTAACTCAGCATACTATGCTTGCCAAACATAAATGGGGCCCTGAGTCCAATTTCTTGTAATGAGTTGGAATAAAACAAAAGTGAATAAAACGATCACTCATTACCTTGAAAATTGGTGCACGAAAGGTCTATATAATCAGATGAATATCTTGACTTATCTATATAAACACCACTGAATAAACAAATAGCATATGAGAGAAAGCATGTCTTTATGAAGTTATTTTGATAAATAAGTGAATAATTAATAGAAGAAATAGGATGTCTTATAACTTAAAGTTCCAGACATTGAAGATCAATTGCTTATAACATGCAGGAGAGACAACTAGCCATAGATACAGAAAATCAAAATCTCACATGAACTGTACGTGATCTTGACAAGTTAATGAGATTCTGCACAAGCCCCTGGATTCAGCTGTCAATCACCAGGAAGCAAGTGAGCAAACCAGAGAGACTCCTGAGCATTACAGCAACAGAATGCAGGCTGGGGGAAACTTCCAGTGTGAATTATGTGTGATCTATAACAAAATTATAAGGAAGAAAAGAGCCTAAAGGAGGGAGCTGGTAGATTAACAGAGGCTTGAAAAAAACATTACTTTAAAAATGGTTAAGACTGAACTGCTGTGAATCCCACTGGTGACACAGCTATGTGGCAATACATGAGGTCATTGTCTATCAAGATCCGAGAAGTGGAAACTGGATGCTCACTACACGTTCTGACAAGAACATAGTACAGGGTCATTGCTAAAATGCCTAGCTGAGCTCCAGTTCTCTGTGTGTTGTTGGCAAGGGCATTCACTTTATTGTAATGCACCGATGCCTACTTTCATTTTGTGAGATTTTTCTGGTAGGGTGTTTGTATTAGCTACCTTTCTCATTGCTGAGACAAAATACTTAACAAGAAGCAGTTGAATGGGTGGAAGGATTTTCAAAGGCAAAGATTACATTTCACTTATTGTATTAGTTACATCCCTCATTGTTGTCACCAAGTACCTGACAAGAGGCAACTTGGTGAGTGAAGGCTTAGAGTTTGAGGTTAGAGACCATCATGGCATCAGGAATGTGAAACAGAGCCAGGCATATGGTTCCCACACTGAGGAAGTATAGAGCGACGAATGTAATTATTCAGCTCCCTTTCTCATTTTTCTTCAGTCCAGGGCCCCAGCCTGAGGAATAGTGTTCCCACAGTTGGGATGTTCTTCCATGATAGTCTGTCATGGGCATTTCAGAAGTTAACCAAATCTAGATAGGCCATCCTATGTGTTCCAAAGGCTTATTTCCTAGGCGATTCTAGATCTTGTCCAGTTGGCAATAAATATAAACCATCAGAGAGAGCCTTGAGGACATTTGTTTTCTCTCTGAATGCATATCTACAAACTTTAAATAACAGGGCTCACATCTTATGGTCCGTTACAGTTCCTTTCCTATAATTCTATGGTTTTCACAATAACCTGATAGCACTTAAATAGAAATTGTTATTGTTCCAATTTAAATATATGGGAACCAAAGCTAACTTAGGTCATAGAACAAGTGAGCCAAGAATATTGGCTCCTTGGCAATTCACCTATACACCCTGTCTACATATACCCACATCACATACTATATACTTCCATAGACATATAAGCTGATATTTATAAGAAAACAGAAGATTGAGACCACTATGCATTCCAGAGGCTATTTCATAGTACAGGATGTAACATCTGTCTAATTTCATATGTTTCAGACATCACAAGGTGTCCTATGCATGAGTGTTGTTTTTCTGAAGAATTTTTCCATGGCATTTCTCATGACACATTTTGTGTTTGACAGCTAGGCACTTCATTGCACTTCCTGTACTAATTCTTGCTCAACCTTTCACAAGTTAGCCTCATTTAAACAGAGATAAAAATCAAAAGCTAACTGGGATTTATTTAGCCTTTCAGTCCTTTTTAGTCATGAGAAAACTGTCTAAGAAAGCTGGAGTAACCTGCCTTTATAGAAAAACATTTCAAAATAGAATTTTTTTCTGGGATTGTGTAATGAGAAATATTAATTTCCATTCCAACTTGCTAGTTCCTCTGTGGCTTTTTTTTAATTTTTTTTTATTTATTCATTTTCAAGCAGAGAGAGAGAGAGAGAGAGAGAGAGAGAGAGAGAGAGAAAGAGAGAGAGAGAGAGAGAGAGAGAATACACCAGGGCCACCACCTTGTGGGTCTGGCTTATGTGGGACCTGGGGAATTGAACCCGGGGCCTTAGGCACTGGAGGCAAGTGCCTTAACCGCTGAGCCATCTCTCCAACCCTCCTCTGTGGCTTTTAACATATTTTAACATAATAGGAAAAAATAAGGTGATATCATTTATTCTAAAAATTTAAACATGCTATTGGCATCTTTGTAGATAATTGTATACAAGTGTTGTTGATGAAAGATAGAATTCTGGAATGAAAGACGCATCCAGAGGGAAAAGATGGCTGACTAGTAAACACGCCGCACACTTCTCTGGGATTAAGGGCCAGGGGATACAGCAGGAATCCAGAGCGTGGACACAAACTGCGATTGCCCGCTGAATCCAGACACCTCAGAGCACAGGATCCGGAGGATTGGAGGCCACCAGCGTTGACCAGCTCGCAAAAGCCAGTGAGTCCTCCAGGCAGGCAGGGTCTGCCTGCCGGCAGCCGCCGGCACCTGAGGCTTTCCTTTGGCGGGCTTTCTCTCCGCGCGGCTTTCCTTCGGCGGCGTGGCTTTTCTTGTGTTTCAGCCCCCACCCTCCCGCCGTCCCACCCCTCCCAGGCATAGGTGTGTCTTTCTTTTTCTTCTTTCTGTTGTTTTCTTTTTATTTTA
>PVHP010039942.1:0-16112 GCA_004024765.1 Zapus hudsonius | reverse complement strand
CCAGGTTTGATTTCCCAGTACCCACAAAGTGGTGCATGAATCTGGAGTTTGTGCCCTGGCACACCCATTCTCTCTCTCTCTCTCTCTCTCTCTCTCTCTCTCTCTCTCTCTCTCCAAATCAAATATTTAAAAAGAGGAAAAGAACTAGTGATTAGTAAGGGACATGTTAGCCCAAAATGGTAGCATCTCTTGCATTCTTTGTTGCTGCTTGAGTGGGATATTTATAAATGGTAATTGTAAGTGTAACACACTAGTACCTGCGTGGTTAATGAACGGAACGGTAAACCTCCTCTATGCAAACTTGAATGATGGTGCAAATGACTAGGAAGTTCATACTGCCCCGTTGGCACCAGGATACTATGCTGCCCTGTCTACTTTGATTACTCTTTTGATTACTTTGATTACTAAATATTTGTTTACTACCCTGACTTCCCACAACATCCTATTTAAGAGATGTATGAGGGCTGGGGAGATGGCTCAGTGGTTAAAGACACTTTCTTGCAAAGCCTGACCTGATGGGCTGGGGTTCAGTTCCCCAGTACTGAAGTAATAGAGTCTTCTTCCTATGTAGCTGCTGCACAATGGCCTCCCTCTAGGTCAGGCATTGGGTCCCCTACTGATTAGTGAAAGAGACTGCAATCCAGTCACTAATTTCTTTCCATTTTCATCATATATATGCTTTCAAATAAATACATAAATTTTTTTAAAGAAAAACAGCTTCCACCACACACTCTCACAACCATGATGTTCTTCCCATGGACCTGGGGACAAGCAGCCATGGTCTGACCCCTCTGAACCGTGTGCCAGAACAAACCCTTCCTTCCTTGTTTCTGTCAAGTGTTTTGGTCCCAGTGACACAGAAGTAAGTCCATACAACATGTGCCTTTAAAAGTGTCATGTAAATAACCTCTCTCTCATTTTATGCCTTTTAATTGTATGACCAAATTAAATATATATATATATATATATATATATATATATATATTCACTGCATGCAAAATGCAGACGTGCATGGTGGGTTCTTAACGATGATATATCAGGATTCTGCTTTCCAATATTCTGCCGCACAAAACAGGTAGAGGCTTTGAGGCAAAAGTTTCTTCACTCATATTAAAATTTCTCCCAATTTTCTATATTTTAACAAACCACTAATTTACTCATTGGTCATGCCCTTGAACTATGCCTTACAAAAGGCATTTTCAGATTCCAATGACACGAACCTTCATCAGTTAATTTTTAATTGAGCCCAACATTAAGCGCTCGCATTAACCAGACAAAGCGTGTTTAAGCTACTGATTTGCAGTGACAGCTTGTGTTATGCTCACACACAGGCCAAGCATGAAATAGAAAACTAATAACCCCTTAACTGTATTCTCAAAGTATCATTTATGGGAAAGAAAACGACACTCAAAGAAAGCCTGTGCGATGGCTGTCATTTTTTCCCCTGAGCGGCAAGCTGTTGCAAAGCAGGGGAGCTCATTTTCTCACGGATATAGACAAGCTCAAGAACCCCACTGTCACTGGATGTATTCATTAAGGAGGAATCTGGCAGCCACACAGGGGACAGAGAGTTTGGAGACCGGGCCAATTATCTGGGTGTCCTTTATAATTTGAAGTTTCTGAATTCACTCAAAGATAAGCCACTTGAAGAGGGGCTGGCAATGAGAACACAGGCACAGATGGCCATGGAAGAAGGTGGGGGGATGGGAGACAGAAGAGAATTTGTTTGTGGTTTCATTCATGGGGACAAACCTGGAAGCTGACAGATCTGTCTTTTTGAAAAGCCCCTGGAGAAGTATGGTCAAGCTTCATTACAAGTAAACAAATCCTACAATCCTTCTCAAACAGATGATGAGACATGAGCAACAGGAATTTGTTTGATGCCAAGAGAAGAGGATTCACCCCGTTCGAATTCCAGCAGTTCTCAAGACCACAGATAGACCACGAGGCTTACTTGAACCAGAACAGAGAATTCACCAGCAAAGCCAAAGCTGCAGTGCCTGTAACCTTATCTGTCACCATGTCTTCAGAAACAAAAACCTGGCCAGGCGTGGTGGCACAGGTCTTTAATCCCAGCACTGGAGAGGCAGAGGCAGGAGGATCGCCTTGAGTTCAAAGCCATCCTGAGGCTACATAGTGAATTCCAGGTCAGCCTGGGCTAGAGGGAGACCCTACCTGGAAACCCAAGTCCTCTCACCTCTGGAAATGCTCACAAAATGACTTCCAGCTCCAGCTGACTGCTGCTTTTGATTGGAGAACCAGAAGACCATTAGTCTCTATGACTTCTATGCTGAGCTTTTTATATCTGAGTCCCTACACCCATCAGGGCTAAAAATCCACGTTGCTCCCTCTAAAAGAACTGTGCACAGCCTTGCTTTCTTTAATGACAAGGTGATATAGAAGCTCAGATTTCAAGATGTTCACAGTCAGGGTTAGGTACAAAACAGGAAGAGAGGCAAGAGGGCAAGGAGCCACACGTGTGTAATCTGTGTCCACAGTATAGACATCCTTTGTGTAAACAGAGTGTGACAACCAGCACGCTATGTTAGGATTGAAGGACTAATATTTTTTCTGTGCTTTTCTTGAGACAGGGTCTCATGTAGTAGTCCTGGCTGGCCTCAAACTCCTTATGTAGCTGAGGATGACCTTGAAATTATGATCCTCCTGCTTCTACTTCCCAACTGCTAGTATTATAGGAATACACTACCATGCCAGGTCTATGTCTCCACGAGTAGTACATCCATTTGGAGTTTTTTTCTTGCAACAGCTGGAGGCCCTGGTGTGCCCATTCTCTCTCTCTCTCTCTTTCTCTCTCTCTCTCTTTCTTCTTTCACTGCTTGCAAATAAATAAATAAAAATATACTTTTTAAAAAGGTATAAACAAAACAGCATTTTCATCTTTGTTTCTTATAAATACCAATGAACCTAAACATGAATGACAAGCAAATATTTACACAGTAAGAGAATGAGGAAAACATTATCTGGCTAGGATGAGTTAGAGACCCAAAACACCTTTAATGTAAACATTTTACTAATCAATTCCTTCAGTAAACTGACATTGTACCTATTACTATTTGAGGTGCCACCTTGAATTTTATAGGATAACTAAGTTCATAATGAAATCTCAGGGACTCTCAAAGTCCCTTGATTTTGTAATGCAACACTTCAACCACAAATGGAGAGTCTTAACAGACTGTAGAGCAACACAAATTAAGCTCAAGTTGAATTACTGTTGAGGATGGCAAAATGGTTGTGAGAAGCTAAGCTCCAAACAGGGGAATCTTTGGGGTAATCACCTGATCCAATGCAGACAGGTCTAGGGAGGATTGCTGTAGCAGTTAGGACCACTCTAGGCAAGGAAAGAAGCAAGATGGAAATGGACATGGTTTAGACAAAAAGACATTTTATATTCCAGCCTCAACTTTCTCCATGAGTTCCAGATCTTTTAAAAAATATTTTTAAAAATACTTTATTTGTAAGCAGAGTGAGAGGGAGGGAGAGAGATAGAGATAGAGAGAGAGAGAGAGAAAAGGTGTGCCAGGACCTCTAGATACTGCAAAGGAACTCCAGATGCATGCACCACTTTGTGCATCAGGCTGAGGAATTGAACCCAGGTGTGGTAGTTTTGAATAAATGTCCCCCAAAAGAATTAAGGGTTTATTAAAATTTTAAATTGTCTCCAGCCAGTTCTGGCTAGAGGAAGTGTGTCACCTTGGCCAGATCCTAGGGTTCAGCACTAAGGTATTTTTGGAGTGGGTCTGGAATTTTAGCTATACATATGCAAAAAGCAGTCTAAGCTCAAGCCTGGAGTTCCTTTTGTGAGTTTGGAGTGTGTTACAGTGTGCTTGCTTGGTGCAGGTGCTGGGCTTCTGTCTCTGTCTCTGCTTGGATCTGTGAAAAGGGGCCAGCTTTTTTCCTTAACTTCCCCTAGATCTGTTCAATAAATTTTCTTCCCAAATCATGCCTGGTTTGAAGATTCATCCCAGCGGCATGTGGCTGACTATGACAGATTTGGTACCAGGAGTGGGGTGGACTTGTGATGGTTAAGTTTATTGTCAACTTGCCTTGTTTAATAATCTACAGTAATCTTGGGCAGATCTCTGAGCTTGCCTGCAGAAAGGACTGAAAAAGGAGGAGGTTCCTCCTTTTGAGTTGTCCTCCCCCCAAGTGGGTGGGCCTTCCAGAAGAGATGGGATACAAGAAAGCTTGGAAAAGGAAAACTTCTTTTTTTTCCTTCCTACCTGACTGCTGGTGCTGGTTCGAGACTTGAACTCGCATCCTGCTCTCCCACCCTTCCTGGACATCAGAACCCAGTTTCCTCGGCCTCACATCGTGGACTAAAGAGCAGCCACTCCCCAGGGAGCCAACAGGCCTTCTGGGCTGGATTGGGACTGCTGAGACATCCAGCCACGTGGACTGAACAGTTACTGGTTCCTTCACCTGTGGGCCTGCATATTGCTATTGTTGGACTGTCATAAGCTACCCCAATAAATTCCCTTTTACTATAATCCATTCTCTCAACTCTGTTTCCTCTAGAGAACCCTGACTAATACACCAGGTCATTAGGCTTTGCAGACAAGAACCTTAAGCCCTAAGCTATCTCTCTCCAGTCCAGGTTCCAGATCTTACTGTCATTTACAGATATGTCTCCATCCACTTCTTTGCAGGCAAATGCTGTCATACATGCTTAGCTAAAACACCTAGCATCAAGCTTTGCACATAGTAGGTACTCAATAAATGGTTAACCCAATGAAATAGGTTAATGTACATGCTTCCCCCAATAACCAGATCCCTCTAACCAACCCTCCATGTCCATCACTGTCCTGGGTTTTGGAGCTCAACATTAAGTGCCATTTTCCTTAGTTTTTCTCAGAATACTTTATTCTTTTTTTTTTTTAAAGAGAATTCTATTCTTAAAGTGATACTCTAAAGTTTAATAACTGGCTCCATATCACTGTACTTATAATTTTATCATAAAATTCTTTTAAAACTTTTCTCTGTTTTCAGTGAATATATATATATATATATATATATATATATATATATATATATATATATATATACATATATATTTTTTTTCTTAAGATGCTGGCAAGATCCTATCAAGAAATGGCTAGAGGGTAGCCTGACCTTTAGTATGGGTTCTGGAGATCTGAAACCAGGAGCTTTATTCACTGAACCATTTCCTCAGCCCTGCCCTGAGCCTTAAATCCAAAGCTGCCGTCCTTTATGGGATTGTTCATTCTACCCACCAAAGAGATCAGTACCTGCAGTTGCTGGTGTAATTCTCAATTGATTTTATTCCTGTGCTAATGGTAATAAGGATGAGTCTCATGGACTAGCTAAGCATTGCATTAAGAGGACTGACTGAGCATTTGTTTCATATTCTTCTGGAAAATTCTAATGCAGCTGAGAGGAATCATTGGCTGCAATTCAATTTCAGAGCTAACAACATAGATATAAAATCCATCCTGCTATAAAGCAGAAGAAATCTTAGTTATTTGCTGGGGAGAGCTAGGGGGAAAAATGATGGAGTATAGCCTATAATGCCGATCTCTTGTTTGGGGCTCAAGCCTTAAGGTTTGTCAACTGTCCATGAATACTTCCTTTAACTGTCGTTTTGACAGCTAAAAACGGAGAAGTCAAAGAGTTGGAACTGTCCCGAGGAAAGATGTACTGGTCACAATGGAAAGAAAGAAAACTCTCCCATGAAAAATTAAAGCTTCTCCTGACACAGAAAGGTCTCAGGTTGTTTTGGGGAGACACATAAAGTGCTTCTGACTCATCACATGGGAAGCCCAGAGAGCTGATTAGTAACTAAAAAGGGAATATGGTTCTGTCCCTGGAATTCTGAAGTGAAAACAAGCAATGGGATAGAAATGCAAATTTTCTTCATAAAGACTTTCCCAGGCTGGAGAGATGGCTCAGGGCTCAAGGCGCTTGCCTGCAAAGCCTAAAGACTTAGGTTCAATTCCTCAGTACCCATGTAAAGCCAGATGCCCAAGGTTTTGCATTCCTCTGGAATTTATTTGCAGTGGCTGGAGGCCCTGGCATGCCCATTCTCTCTCTCTCTCTCTCTCTCTCTCTCTCTCTCTCTCTCTCTCTCTCTCTCTCTCTAAAATATTTTTAAAAATTAAAGAGACTTTCTCATTGAGGCACATGCGATGTATGAAAGGTGCGTTCCATAGTTAACCTCTTCATGGAATGTGTTCCATCCATCACCCAAGAAAATCACTTAAGAGAATCAAGCCAAAGTGACCGTGTCCGTGTCCGGGAGACTCCCATGCCACCATGCCCACTTTGTGTCGCTGGCGATGGAAGCCAGGGCTTTGTGCTTAGGCAAGCTCTCTACCAACTGAGCCATGTCTCCAGCCCGAGCTTTGCTTTTGAACGTCTTGAAGAGTGTGTTTGGGGAAGTAGTCCTCACTGCAAGTTATTTTCGTTTAGAATGTGAGGCTCATGTGTGCCCGAGCAAGTAAAACCTGTACCAATAGACACTCTTCACTACTCGGAGTTAGAATCAATGGTCTATGGCAAGAAAGAATGAGGCCTGTTGAAGAATTCTTCGCTGCCTGCATCAAAGCTAGAGCAGAATGGGGTACATCTCAGCTCTGATGAGATCCCCTCTCTGATGCATCCTGCAAGAACCCTCCATTCATTGAGGGGACCTATGAGAAAACTTTTGGAGAAACTGATCCAATCCACTTGCCCACCGAAGGGCAGCGTTGGCACTATAGAATTGGGTGTGTATAACTGGGCACCAGAGTCTCCATCTCCCAAAGTACTTGTAGAAAAGAACTTTTGAATTCTAAGTGTTTGCCATCTCCATGTAGAGAATTGGGGGGGGGCACTAAAAGTTGTGCTACGAACGAGCTTTGAATTTCTGTGAATTGTAAATCTCATTTCAGAAGAGAAACTTCTGAAACAGAACATAACAAGACCCTAAAGCAAAGCAAAATAGAAGCTTTTTTTCTTCTCTCCCAAAGGTGGAGGCCCTGTTCTCATTCAAAACCCACCTGTATTTTTCTGCATGGGAGAGTTACTTAAGAAAGATAGTTCTCCTATGACGACATTCAGAATGGGCCTTGATGGCTCTTTACATAAAAATATTAATGAAATTCTTTTAAAACAGCAGCCTGGTGTTTATTATTAAGTCTTTGCAACATGCATAAACACTGCTTAATGGGTTACTATTTAAAAAGGGAATTCCCCCTGCCTTTCAGTTCTGTTAAGCCTATGTCTACTTTATATGGCATTTAAAAAATTTTAAATCGGGCCCAATGCACACATGAATAGCCATTAGAAGCAACATTTTTAGACAAAGATGGAAGTAGATGCAAAATAACATACTCGTTTTCCTTTTTCTTCTCAATCTTGCCATCCAGGGTCATGCTTGAAGGAGGGCTCCTAGTTACTATGAGTTTCTCAAGATACCTGAAATCCTAGCCTGGGAGTCCATCCAGGCTAGAGGCAACGTCCCCGACATAACCCAAGAGCTGACTGACACAGGGGAGACTTGCCACCTTGTGTGCTGGAAACTTCCTTAGCCCTTGAATGATTTCACTATCAATCCTGCTTAGACGCCAAGCACTCCCACCAAGGGGAAGGAAGGAAACATTACAGGGCGGGGAAGTCACTGAGCAGACTCTCTCCGTGTAGTTGGGGGACACGGTGAAAATGACTGCCATACGGCAATAAAGTGATCTTAGATGACTTTAAAAAGGTTTAACAAGCCGGGCGGGGTGGTGGGCGCACGCCTTTAATGCCAGCACTTGGGAGGCAGAGGTAGGAGGATGGCCATGAGTTTGAGATCACATAAATTTCAGGTTAGCCTGGGCTAGAGCAAGACCCTACCTCAAAAAAAATTAATTAATTTTTTTAAAAAAAGGTTTAACAGAACCTTTGAACCTCAAATACAATAAACCTCTGGGGGGAACACTTTCTACTTATACCCTACAAAGATGGTGTCATTTTCTAGTACCAATGCACTCTGAAATACTTCTAAATTACTGCTGATACATGTCCTTCAAGGCATGTACTTGGGACAGACCCCTATTAGCACATGAAGCACCCACCCGTGCTATTTCATGAGTGGTTGGATCATCCCTCTGTAGTATAGAATCGGACAGGGAGGAGAGGGAAGGAAAACATAGTAAGAATGTGTTTGTTTGTTTTTCCTGTGGCTTTTTGCTACCGGTTGGAGAATGTGTGGCCCATGATATTTAAGAAAGCTGGCAGGTACTGGTTCAATCAAGGATTGCTAGACCCAGCCATCTCTTCTCACTAGAAAACACTACTAAAAGTAGAAGGATGAAGGCATGAATGAAATGACAACGAAAGTGTTGGGGAGATGGCTTAGCAGTTCAGACGATTACTTGCAAAGCCTGCCATTGTGGGTTCAATTCCCCAGTACCCACATAGAACCAGATGCACAAAGTGGCACATGCATCTGGAGTTCATTTGTAGTGGCTGGAGATGCTGGAACACCCATTCTTATTCTCTCTCTCTCCCTCCCTCCCACAAAGAAATAAAAACAATAATAATAAATAGCTACAAAAGTCCAAAAAAGAAAAGAGAACTGATTGAACTAAAAATCTTCACGAAGAAATCTGATCACTCAGGAGCACGTGACCGAAAACTCTAAGAGCAAATGATGCAATTTTTTTCTCTACAAAATAAATTATTGAAAGGGGTCATGTGATTCTCAGCAGGCAGAAAGATGCACTTTCCCAAGGAAAGTTCATCACTGGATGTATTATTTAAGACCGGATCATCGTAACGCTAGCTTTAATCCTACCATCTCACTGCCAAAATTGGCCATAAGCAGCTGATCCTGGGCCAGGAGGACAACGAAGCTCTCTCAAGTCTCACACACGAGCAGGAGAAGGCTCTGCTCTCTGGTTCATCAGCTGCTTGGCTGGATGTAAACTGCATTCAGGAAACAGAAACTGCTTGCTGACCACCTCGTAAAAAGGCAACTGACCTCCACCGGCTGTGGAGAAATAAGTTCCTGTCTCCCCAAAACCACAACCCCCCCCCCACAAACACACACAAAATTTCACCCACTGGCTGAAGTGCTCACCTACATTCTCCTGCCTGGTCCATCCCATGGACAGCATCTCACTTCCTACTGACACCTGAGACTTGCCTCTTCTGTTCAGAAGGTGCTAAGGGCTCACCATCACCAGCAGCCCGCCCACCTCCCAGCCCTTTGTCTCAAAGCAATCACAGTCAATAAACTCATCTAGAGAATCTAAACTCTTATGAGGTAATAAAATAGTACCTAATAAAGCCATTAAAAGAGTGAATCTTGGGGCTGGGAGGGGGCTTGGTGGCTGAGAGCTTTAAGAGAGCTGGAGATTGTCTGATTTGATTTCTCTGCACATACATCAAAAGGTGGCTGTGGGGAGTGGGTGGGGGGGAGACTGGAGAATTACTGAGGCTTGCTGACCTATTAAAACAAAGCGGACTGGAGAGACGGGTCAGGTGGTTAAGTGGTTAAGGCACTTGCCTGCAAAGCCAAATGACCTGAGTTTGATTCCCCAGCACCCACATGACGCCAGATGCACAAAGTGGTATGTGCATCTGGAGTTCATCTGCATCAGCCCTGGTATGCGCTCTCTCTCTCTCTCTCTCTCTCTCTCTCTCTCTCTCTCTCTCTCTCTCTCTCCCTTGCAAATTAATCAATTATTTTTTAAAAACTAAAAAGAGCCGGACATGGGGGTAGGTGCCTTTAATCCCAGCAGTAAGGAGGCAGAAGTAATAGGATCACCACTGAGTTCGAGGCCACCTTGAGATTACATAGTGAATTCCAGGTCAGCCTGGGCTAGAGGGAGACCCTACCTTGAAAAACAAACAAACAAGTGTAAAGAGCAGCTCTGGACTCAAGGAAACAGGTGGATTAGTAAACACACGAGGATTCTTGTCGCTCTCCTGCAACCTCCACACACGTGCTCACAGGGCACATGCATTTGCACCTACAGGTACTTACACACACACATCATGTCAACCCCACACCACACATACTCTATGCACACAGGAAAAAAAAATCAGACTGAATCTTGGGCAGAGAGTGCTTGCTGTACAAGTGTGAGTTTGTATCCCCAGAACCTGGAGAACCTTTCCGCCAACAAGGACCAATATCCAAGGCTGTCCTCCTGCCTCCACACCTGTGTGCTGTGACATAGGTTCCTGTGTACATAGACAGAGGCATGAATCTCAGAGCTGGGGATGGCTCAGTCCATAAAGCACAAGAATGAGAGCCTGAGTTCAGATCCCCAGTGCCCATGGGAAAAGCCAGATGTGGTAGCGCAGGCTTGTAAAACAGACACTGGGTAGAGACAGGATCCCTGGCTGGAACCAGACTGGCCAAATCAGTGAACTTGGGGTTCATCGAGAGACCCTGCCTCAATCAATAAGGTAGAAAGTGAAGAAGACATCTAATATCAACCTCTGACCTCAAGATGTACTTATACATGCATTTGTGCATAGACGCGTTATATCTATACACATTTAAAATGTATATCTATACACATTTAAAATACACACATATATATTTAAAAAAACAAAGAGCAAATCTCTTGCCTTGGAGATTATCTTACTTTAAAAGGGCCAATGACACTGGTCATGGTGATGAACGCCTTTAATCCCTGCACTCTGGAGGCAGAGATAGGACAGCCTGAGACTACATAGTGAATTCCAGACCAAAAAAAAAAAAGTCCTTAGTGGATTGGGGGCAAGGGACATGGAAGTACCAACATAAGACTTGTTCATACAAAGTTTCTACTTATTAATGATAAAAATGAAAATAAATTGACAATAGTATTAAAATGCATAACCACCATGAAAAACATTCTTGAGAAAAAATGGGATTATGGTCATTTACCTCCTCTCTTTCCTTCCTTCTTTAATTCTTCCCAGGGTCAGATCACTCTGGTGGACATCCAGGAAACAGATTCCAGGTAAGGCTCTTGACCTGGGAGGTCACTGGAAAGAGGTCTGCAGAACCCCCTTCCAGGGTGCGATTTTCAGGAATGACGTGTGGCCAGGATCTTGGGCTCTACCAACCACAGACTCGGGGTCATAGCACTGAGGTAAGGCCTATTATTTGGCAACCCTAAGAAGCACCCACAACACCCAGTCTGGTGTGTGAGCCTCAGACATTTCTACAACTGCTACTCTGTTGTCTTTCTCTGGATGCCAGACAATGCCTTATTCAGAATTAGGGATAAAGCTACATCCTATTCTAGACGCAGTAACTTTTTTTATATAAATATATGCTTTTATTAATTTATTTGAGAGATAGAAAGAGGTTTCTCCAGCCACTGCAAACAAACTTCAAATGCATGCGCCACCTTGTGCATCTGGCTCTATGTGGGTACTGGGGAACCAAACCTTGGTCCTTAGGTTCTGCAGGCAAGCACCTTAACAACTGAGCCACCTATCCAGCCCGCAGTAACTTCTTTAGTCATTAATCTGAAAGCTCCTGAGACCATCTACCAGAGGCTAGTCCTTCCAAAGACAGTTTTTCTCAGCCCGCTTTGAGGGTACTGTCTTTGCGACAGGAAAGAATGACTTCAAGTCTGAAGTCTCCAGTGTAGAGTACCATGCAGGTGAGCTGATCGATCCTGGGACTAGCAAGCTTCATTGTCTCCTATCAAGAAAATATACTCAGACTGGAGAGATGGTGCAGTGATTAAGGCGCTTGCCTGCAGAGTCTAAGGAGCAGAGTTTGATTCCCCAGTACCCACAGAAAGCCAGATGCACAAAGGAGTCTGTTTGCAGTGGATGAAGGCCCTGGCCATGCCCACTCCCCCCTCTCTCTCTGCTTGAAAATAAATAAAAATATTTTTTAAAAAATAAGAAAAGAAAATATACTCTCTTCTGAAGCATTCCCCTTGTTATTAGGACCGACCTCACTATATGATGCAAGGAAATCCTGTCCAGTGCAAATCTGAATTGGTATGCCAAATGCCTAACATAAAAATTTAGATTATTAATCTAAGGTGCAATTAAAACAATAGCAGATCATTTATAACACTCAATTAATACCACTTTCATCCCAAGGTTTTACATACGGTTGCATTTCCTGATACCTATACTTTTTGGCCAAATTTCTTTATTTTCCTATATAGTCATCCATCTGATGTGTTGTTCTGAAAACTATTACGCATTTTACCCTTATTCTTTCGTGGTTCTGTATGATTTATGTTTACTATAAGGGGCTTTGTCAAAAAAATTCTTTTATCATCTTCTACAGTATGTCATTGTGGTTTGGCGTCATAAAACGTAGCTTGCCCATTTATCAACCTCAGATACCTGATGACCACAAAAACAGGCTCAACACCAAAAACCCCACTGACCGAACCCAGAAAAAGAGATGCTTCATTTGAAAAGAAACCTTAGCTGTATAAGCTGTTAACATCTTGCAACTCAACAACGAAAGTCAGGCGACAGCCAGATTTCTGACAGGCACATATGCAGTTGTTTCCCCCCCCCTTACCTTTTTATTCACCCCATAGTTAATAACACACAGTTACTGCTTTGGATGTCTTCCAAGTAGAAAGAAAAAAAAGCAACCTTTTTTCATAAAAACATGAAATAGGGGCTGGAGAGATGGCTCAGCGGTTAAGGTGTTTGCCTACAAAGCCTAAGGACCTGGGTTTGATTCCCCAGTACCCACATGAAGCCAGATGCACAAGGGGTGCATGCATCTACAGTTTGCAGTGGCTTGAGGCCCTGGAGTGCCCATTCTTCCTCTCTCTATATAAATAAAAGTAAAATATTTTTTTTAAAAACATGAAATAGTAAAACTACTAAATCAGTTTTACTTTGCTTTTAAAAATGATGATTTTGGAGCCTAGAAGTCACCCCTTTCTCTGGACACAGTGGCTGGATATCAAAACACCTACTCCACTAAGCATTTGACCAAAAAAAAATTATGTGGAACCTCAATGAATGGGCAAATTCACACAGAGCATTTAAATTTCAGAGATTTTAAAATTGGAATGTTTTAGTTCATTTTACTTTTAAACACTGAACTGTGGCATCAATATTTTGTTAAAGTTGGTGAAATAAAATCAGATGTTCACATCAATCATTTACTTTTCTTGGCCTTTTTTTTTTGGACCCCTGATATCAACACATTTTGTAAATTGTAGTAAAAATATGTACTGTGCTTCTTGACATTGAATTCACATGCCGTCAATTATGGACTTTGGGGGGATTGAGGTAGGGTCTCTAGCCCAGCTGACTGGAATTTACTATGTACTCTCAGGGTAGCCTTGAACTCATAGCAATCCTCCTACCTGGGATTAAAGGCGTGAGCCACCACACCCGGACAATTTTGGACTTTTTGTTTCTGTTAGGTCCTATAAAAATGTTAGTCATTCTCCCCCCACAGACTATATAACACGCAGAACTGAAATACAAGCCTTTTCAAAGACAATTCTTCAAATTAAAACAAAATATTTTTAAAGTCAATTATTAATTTATCATAACTCAATCATTTCATATATAAAGTCTTAAGATCTGTCCCCAGTCCCCTTCCCCACCCCCAAATAATCATGGAAAAGCAGAATAACAGAATCTCCACCTAGCAAGGTACCAGAAAATAATGACCTCCCAGATGGTCTTGGAAGGTGCAGAAATTAGTCATTTCAACTGAGGCAAGGCTTGAGACACTCCTGAGCACAAAAATCACTCCTCTCTACACAGCCACCTGAGATGCAAATTTGTTAAGCAGCAGAGATCCCAGAATTTTGTAGATTCTGGGTGACCCACTTATGGGGTCAAGCAGTACCCCCAGCCTACTGTTCTTCCAGGCGCACACACATCGTGCCCAAGGGGAATGTGGCACAGGTCGAATAGATTCCATGAACTTCAACGAATGCCATTTTGCCTCTTTACAAGCATGGCTATGATTTCAAGGGAAAGGGCTACGTTGTTTTTCTTCTTGGGGAAAATGTTCCCAAGGGAGTCAGAAAAAGCATGCCTGGGTTCTCTGCTGGGGCCTGTTCATGGAATTGGACAACGTTTTCAAATATGAGGGCACAGAGCAATCCATCCACCGGGCGAACTTAAAGACGCGCAAGGTGCAGACCCAACCCTGGGCGTCTGCTTCCTGAGGAGTCTCTGAAGCCTCCAATTTCAACAAGCAACTCAGACCAGGAAACTTTGAGAAACACCGGAGAGGTACCAGTCATGGCCAAATCCTACAGATCAAAAATGCTTTGAAATCCCACCTCTGTGGAGTAAAGGAGTTACCACCCTGGGGCTGGCAGGGTGTGCTCCAGCCAAAGGAAAGGGGGTGGCAAGGGGTGGAGGGTCAAGCTACCAACCTGATTTTACTTCACTGACTCAGGGGTCCACCTTTGACCCAAGACCACCCACACCCCAACCTGGCCCTGTCAACCCATATAGCGCAAAGCCCAGACTCATTCAACCAGACCAAGCACCTACCCAGCCTCCGTTATCCTGGATCCAGGTGTGCAGGTGTCGGTTCAGGTACTCAGTCATCCACAGGGCGATGTTGTCCACCAGGGGGGACATCTCCCTGTTGACACTCTCCACACACATGACCCCACCAAACTCAAAGAAGGCCACAATCCTCCCCCAGTTCACCCCGTCCCTGAAGAGTTCCTCCACCACCGTGGCGAAGCGTCCCCTCGCGGTGAAGGGCGTCAGGTGTAGCTGGCTGGACATCTCGGCGAAGTCGCGGCGGTAGCGCCGGGAGAAGTCGTCGCCGGCCTGGCGGAGGGTCAGGTGGACCACAGGTGGTGCGGGGCTGAGCCCGGGTCCGGCGGTGTCGGCGGGGGTGGCCGGGGGTGGCTGCGGCGAAGTCCTGGAGGCGGGATCCCGGGGCGCAGCCGGTGTGGGGTCGCTCTCGGGTTGGGAGGAGAAGATGCCAGGCGCGGGGGTGGTCCCCAGGGGCACCGAGCCCATGTCTCCAGCATCCCACTCGTAGCCTCTCTGCGACAGTTTATAATGGATGTATTTCCTCACTATCTCCCGGTTATCATACCCTGTTCTCCCAGCGTGCGCCATCCTTCCCCCGCGAAAGGCTGCGGGCACCAACAGCTCCCGCCCCACGCACGGCCCCAGAGGGGAAAGGAGGAAAAAAGAAAAAAAAAAAGAAAAAAATAGTTATAATCCCGCTCTTTTATTGGCTGTTCTCAGCATTCTTGGATGAGGGGGTGTCTTCAGTCACGCGGAGCGCTTGATTCTGGTGTCTCCCCCTTGGCATGAAATGCAGATTTTTTTATGCAAATTCCTTTCGGATCTTTATTTTCACGAGGCACATTATTTATTAAGTATTGTTAATGTCAGTCTACTTCCTCCGCGATGCTGAAAGGTTAGAAGTGGGGTAAAAAAAAAAACTAGTTAAGTTAGAATCAGGTGTATTTTCCTTAATTCGCGGAGTTAGAAGGGCATACCCAGCACAAGTTACACAGCTCGAAAGAATGCATCGAGCTGCCCCAAATTAAATTTGCTCGAATGCACTTTTTAAAAAAGTCAAAATTCTCAAATGCGTCCCACTGAAAGTTAACATTAAGCCAATTTCCTGTGCAAAGAACTTACTTGCATTTTTAAAAGGACAGCGTGCTCTTCTGTCAAAATTCCTTTTAAAAAAAATCTTTGTAAAACAAAACAAAACAAATGCGTTAAGGTAACGAATCCCATGCAATCTTCAGAAGTCTCCGTTCCTCGCCGCTTTGAAACTTCCAAAATGAATCAGGAGCCGGGGGAGAGCGTGGGTGGGAGGTGGGTGGGGTACAAATCAGAAGGATTTCAGGCTGGTTTCCCAGGCTCTGGCTTCTCCGAAATGTCAATCCGTAAAAGGAATCCCGGAACCAGAGATCTCCAGAGCTCGAGAGAGGGAGAGAGAGAGGAGAGAGGGAGAGAGAGAGCAGGGGAGGCTGCAGCGGCGGTGGCCGATGAATTACAATTTCCAGTTGAACATTTGCAGAAGTCGGTGCGATTTCAATCTCTCCCCGTCGGCAATGCACACGCGCGGGCGCACGCGTGGATCAGGATGCGCCGGGTGGGTGGGTAGGTGGGTGGGAAGACTGCTTCGCCCTTTCCACGGGTGGGGACAGATCGAGACGCGGGAA
>PVHP010039941.1:0-16080 GCA_004024765.1 Zapus hudsonius | reverse complement strand
AGGGAGGGGGAGGGACGGAGCAGATAAGCCAGGGAGGAGGGGCTACAAAGGAACCCTGGTGGAATGGTTTTAATAGACGGGAAATAGATAGAAACTGTGTAGCAAGGGGAGGAATGGAGCAGATGTAGCAAGAAGCTGAAGGAGCCCTGGAGTTACAGGTGCAATAGAGGGGAGATAGGCAAGAAACTGTGTAGCAAGGGGAGGAATAGAAGGGAAATAGATAGAAACTGTGTAGCAAGGGGAGGAATGGAGCAGATGTAGCAAGAAGCGCTGAAGGAGCCCTGACATCATCTTATTTTCTTTGGTCTTCAAGTCACCACATTTTATTTACCGGGAAAAAGATAATTGAGCTCTGTATATTTATAGTTAAATAATCTTTGTGTCCAGATGAAACACACTACAATCTAATCAGATATTGATCTCATAGAGATCAATTGATTAGTAAAATAAATCACAGAATTTAACCAGTGGACTGAAAATAGTCCATCAGGGCTGGTAATATGGCTCAGCAGATAAAAGCATCTGCTGTATAAGTATTAGGACCTGAGTTTGATCCCCGAAACCACCGTAGCACCTGCCCTGTAACCCCAACACTGAGGGAGGCAGAGACAGGAGGATCACTAAGTCTTGCTGGTCAGCTGACCTAACCGAAATACAGGGAACAACTCCAGGTTCAGTGAGAGACTCTGTGTTGGGGAAATAAGGCCAAAGAGCAATAGAGGAGGCCACTGAAGTCTTCCTGGCCTCCAGAACCGTGTGCGAGGGACACACACATTTGCATACACATGATTATTCCACACACACATACTACACACACCAAAAATAAACTCCATCATCTGTTTTTACAAAGATAATTTTACTGAACAAAACCGTGTCCATCTGTTTTTTTCTAGTGTCTATGAGTGTTTTTCCTCTACAGCCATGGAGTTGACTAGTGGGGAAGTGTGGCCCACAACCTAAAATAGTCATTCTTGGCTCTTTCCAGGAAATGTTAAGAAGATATGGGAAAAGCAGGAGGGTCTAATTTTTGAAGTTGGCTCTGTTCAGAAGTTCAGAAAGGTCCTGAAAATAGAAATTCTGTCTTTTCTTTCCCATCCTCAGAGTGGAAACTTCTCCTTTATCTTTCTGCTCTCTCTTCAGCATCACCATAAACAGGCCTTTGTCTATGATCCATTCATGGTAATGAAGCTCTAGCATATTAGAACTCCATATCTACTCATAACTCATCCAAATTCTTCATTTTGTAAATTTTCACATTGTTCTCACTTTAAAAATAATAGTGTCCTTTTTATTGACAATATTTCTTTTGACAAGTCATTATCAATCTGTTTCTCTGCTCTTCTTTTTCCTACAATTTTCCTCAGTGAAATGTACATGTTCTAAGCACTATTTTCTTCCAACATTCCCCCTTGAACATGAATCACTTATCTGTTTCCAGTCTTTCTATACAAATAATTTCCTCTTGCTTGAACCTTTCCTTAAAACCTCACACCTACATTTCCAAATGCTGCATATCTTCACGTGAGTATACTGCATTCCTGCTCACACTTGTTCTGGTTTGACTCATAAATCCTTATTTCCGGCCACAAAACAAATCATAAGGCACACATGAAAATCTCACAGTTCATGTTCCTAACTTAATTGTATTATTATTCTCTGCTAAAACCAGAAACAAGGGAGCCTCTCAACATTGACATCCCATCAAATGCAAAATTCGGAATGCTCTTCAGTTTAAAACAAAACTAGAAATTATGTCCTCATTGTCATTTGCTATCCTCTTTTATATCCTCATCATCGAATACCTTAAAAACAGCCTCAAGCTATGCCGCTGTCTTAGCCGGCGTGCCTCTACTGTCTCCCTTTGCTGTTCCCAGTTCTATCCATATAACATAAAACTGATCATGATTTCTTCAGAAATCTTCAAGATTCCTCAATTATGTACAGAATAAAAAATGTTTGCATGGTTGTCAAGATTAATTGTGCTATGATCTAGCTCTTCAGATTTATTTCCAATTGAAACTCAACATAAAATGAGAAGTCCAAGCAGATCTGTGAGAGAAGATTTGAGCCATTCTACCCACATGCACCCCTAGGCGGACCACCCTACAAGGTGGACAATAAGTGGTCATGATGTGGCTGACAGACTTTGCTTTGCTACGAAGCTCATGAAAGATGGTTACATTTTGAAAAGGAGTGCTGAACAATGTAGAAAGACTTCTGAGGATATTTTGAGACAGACCCCAGAAGAAATAAATCAATTACAAGAAAAAAATCATATAGAAAGAACTGGATTTTAGCCTATTTTTTTCAGAGTGACACCCTCCTCAATTTTCCCATTATATATTTAGCAAGTCTGTATTTCTAAGCATTGCTCTCTTAGCTGAAATTATTTAAGGGCTAAACCTGAAAGGCCCAGCTTAAAGCGAATTCAATGACTTGGATTCCATTTAGCTAAGTATGTGTTTGCCTCCATTTTTATACTGTAAATTTCCTTGAAAGCAGGAAGCATATTTTTATAGTCACCCATCTCTATTTATGAAACTAATGTGAATTCTATGAGCTTTATCCTGTAGATCTCCTGTAATTGCCATTTTAATACTATCTCCCTGGTCTATTCTCCCCATAATACAATCAGCTGGTCAAATGAGCTGGTTCCTTTCCACAATCTTATCTCTATATAATCCTATCGTTGGAGCATAGCACATGCTCAGAGGGGCCCCCTGAGCCTGTTCATTCATTCCTTGATCAGATGTCTAAAGCTATTAAGATTCTTTAGAAAACAGTTGTCCCATTAGACTCTCTCCTGTTACCAAACAACTGATGTTGGATATGGCCTTTTCTCCCATTAAATAGCATTAGCTATGAGACACTTTTAATGAGGCTCCCGATATTCTATTTTTAAAGCTTTCTCTTCCACTGCAGTCAATTAGGCATGCAATTGATGTTTGAAAGAAAATGGTGTCAGGCATTGTCCTAACACTGCCAGTTAACAGGAAAGAAACAATCCTTATTTTCATTTTTATTACATCCTAGTGCCGAGAGAAAATAAACAAACAAAACAAGAAAATATCAGACAATGAGGCTATGAGCAAAAACAGTCATAGAGTAAAGTGACTATTTTAGATGTATTTGCATACATTATAGAACATGATAGAAGTGAGGCACTTCTGAGATATTTGATCTGTGACCTGAATGACAAAAAGATAGCTATGGAAATATCTGAGGAAAGCTCATCCCTGGCTGAGGAAACAGCTATTTTAGTGTCTCTAAGGCAGCTGTGAGCTTGGTATGTTTAGGAAACAGAAAGATGGTAAAAGCAGAGGGGAAGGGATATTTCAAAAGACGATGTAAATATAAGCACGGGCAGATTATTTGATATCTCAGAAGCAGGGTACAGATTTCTTGTTGTCTTCTGGGTGACACAGGAAATATCTGGAAGATTTTAAGCATAAGAACAATGGGTGTGATTTACATTTGAAAATGATGCCTGGCTTCAGCCTGGTGATTAAATTGCAGGGAAGCAAGGGGAAACTTGAAGGAGAATGGCTAGCAATCTCTTAAAATCTCAGTATGAGAAGAAAGTGACTTGAACCAAGGTATATCATGGTAGACACGGACAGCAGTGAAATGTGGAAAGAAGGAAGAAGCCCATTGGCAGGATGTGAAAGCGGGGTGGAGGTGACAAAGCAAAGGAGAAAAGAACCAACAAGGACTTCAGTCAAAACAAAACGAGGTGATAAAAATGAGAGGAGGAGGAGGGCGAGGAGATAGCTTACTGATAAAGTGTTCCCATACAAACACAAGGACCTGAGTTCAGATTCCCCAAACCCATGTAAAAACCATGTACAGTGGGGGACATCTTTATCCCAAACTGAGAATCCCTGGGGCTTGTTGGCTAGCTGAAATGGTGAACTCCAGGTTCAGTGAGATGCCATGTCAAAAAAAAAAAGAAAGAAAGAAAGAAAGAAAGAAAGAAAGAAAGAAAGAAAGAAAGAAAGAAAGAAAGAAAGAAAGAAAGAAAGAAAGAAAGAAAGAAAGAAAGAAAGAAAGAAAGAAAGAGAAAGAAAAAAAGAAAGAAAAAAAGAAAGAAAAGAAAAAAGGAACCGAGTGACTGAAGAGGATACCTGATATTGTCTTCTGGCCTCCACATACACACACTTATCACATGTATACACAAAAGAAATCAAGAAAGGAGCAAATTAGATGTGAAAAACAATCAAAAATTCTGTTTCAGCCATAAAAAAATTTGTACCTTATGACATCTATGAGGAAGTATTGTTGTGGGTAGTGGATATTACAGGACCAGGAATTACCTGTGGTCTTGAAATAAAATGAAAACATTCTAAGGGAAGTATGTAGAGAAGAGATTGAAATTGGAGAAGGAAGTGGACCCACCAGTACTTAAAGGTCAACAGGAGAGACAAGTTATGAGGAGGCAGAACACGAACTCTTCTCCATCGAGTTCCACTGTCTGTCTTATAATTACTCCCGAATAACCAGAAAAGTCTCTTTTCTTATCTTACTGTTTGTAGAAAGTCTAAGATTTGACTGTGAGCCACCAGTCCCACATGCTTTATTTGTTCCCAGAAGAAATGTTTCTGACGACTTCCTTTTGACTGATACTCCTTGTGCTGTAAACCCCTATTTCTGAACCTGGCATACTGTTATCTGACTTCGGCATCTGGATATTCAGGCCTTCCCCTGAAGGCACACATCCTGTTGTGCCTTTTGTTTTGGGAGGATGTATGCATTTTCTTTTGATTTCTAGAATTTCATGTCTATTAAATTTCATCTCAGTAGCTTGAAGGGCTTCTTAAGAGGAGTGTTTAAATAGAAAACCTGGACTTAGTGGTTACCACTTACAGGTAAAATTTGATAAGTACTTAAAGCTCATTTGATTCACTTCTAAAATATATGCCAAGTCCTGGGGGGAAAAAGTCATGTGAATAAATGCATATAATAATATATATCGGAAGACTAAGAGTCAAATCAGACCTCTTTACATTGTAATCTTTTTTAGTATGTGTGTGTGATATATATATGTACATGTATAAATATAAAATAAATAAATATATACATATATAAATCTAGAGTCTTGTTCAACATTAATAATAGGGTTTTTTTGGTCCGATTTAGTGGTAAAGACTTATGTGTAGGGGTTAAGGAGATGGCTTAGCAGTTAAAGGCACTTGCTTGCAAAGCCTGCTAGCCCAGGTTCAATTCCCCAGGCACTTATGTAAAGCCAGACAGGCATTTGTTTGCAGTGGCAAGAGACCCTGGTTTACCCATATGTTCATGCATGCTTTTATGCCCACACACACGTACAAATAAATGAAAATTAAAAATAAATTTTAAAATAAAAATTACATGTGAAGAAAATATTGCTAGTATCAATATTTTCATCCTTCTCTATCCTGCCCAACATCTTTCTAATTGTAGAAGCCAATGCTAAAATCCAGTCTTCATAGTCAGTATTTAATAATTGTGCTGCACTGAGACTCTAGTATGAATCCTTACCACTCTAGAGATCTTCCAAAGGAATCACTTTAAAGATGCTCTTTAGTTGTTTCTTGGGGCCATAATTACAAAACAAAACAAAACAAACAAACAAAAAAAAACCCTACACTCCCTCTCATCCTCCTCAAAGAATGTGGTTTCCAATGTTGAGTATGCAAATGAAATATCAGAACAAGAGGAAAATATTACATTAGCATTTTATGTGTCTAAAAATATGAAAGAATTTATGCTTTACTAATACTACTTAATGTACTGAAAAAATACCACTGTCCTCATTTCTCCAGAATTCAAGCATACAGTAGCTAAGGTAATCCTGGCAGAGCTTGGCAGCAAGCCTCATGAATTCATCCCCTTTCCACGTGTCATACGCCCTACACTTTATAAGCTACAGGATGTTGCCAAGGTGGTTATTTTAAAATAAGTTACTGAAATAACCATAGAGCCTTTATCATAAGGTAAAGACTGACCATGAAATTTTTTTTACCATATCATAAACAGTTCACTGATTGTCTTATAAACAGAATTGCTGAACTATGAGCTGAGTAAAGCTTCTCTTTTCAAAAAATCGATGTGTTCCTAATATACTGACCTTTCTTATGAATATGAAAGACTGTCAAATGTGTAGAAATAATAATATCCTAATCACTCCCTCTAGATAAAGGTGTAGTTCCTAATGAAGAAATTGATTACTCTTCAGAACTGCACCATCATTATGTAATTTGTTGCGGACAACAGCTTAACTATAACAACTTTTAATAGCTGAACAATAAAAAATTTAAAGATGATTTTTTAAAGCTTAAGACACCTTCTAAAATATTTTCGATGAGTTCAGAATCTGTTTATGTAAAATAAAAATGTAGCAATTCTGATTAGTTGCAAGAAGAACTGATATTAGGAGTGATACATATTTGCTAGCTGAATTTCAAAAAAGCCCTTTGCATTGGGGATGAGATTGAAAAACATTTGTCAAGGTTTAATAGGCACAACCAACAGTGCCATTCTTTATCTAGCTGTACTTCTTTTGTAAGACTGCTCTTTCCAATAAAATATACATCAAAACTGACATGGACATACACTGAACTTTGAATCAGACTTCTGGTCCATTACATTGCAAGGTGCTAAGCCAAGATTTTTAAGTTGATGAGGCATTTAAAAGCCAAATTAGGGTTGGAGAGATGACTCAGCAGGTAAGGCATTTTCCTGCGAATCAGAAGGACCCAGGTTAGGTTCCCCAGCACCCACGTAAAGCCAGATGCACAAGGTGGCCCATGCATCTGGAGTTCATTTGCAGTGGCTAAAGGCCCTGTTACTCCCTCCCTCCCTCCCTCCCTTCCCCTCTCTCTCTCTCTCTCTCTCTCTCTCTCTCTCTCTCTCTCTCTCTCCACACACACACACATATGCCTCTTTCTCACAAATAAATAAATAAAAATTAAAAAAATAAATATTTTTAAAAGCAAATCATTCTTTTCATACAGGTCAAAATTTATACTATTTCCAGGCATGGTGTCGCATGCCTTTAATCCCAGAACTCTGGAGGCGGAGGTAGGAAGATTGCTGTGAGTTCGAGGCCAGTCTAAAACCACATAGTGAATTCAAGGTCAGCCTGGGCTAGAGCAAGGCCCTACCTTGAAAATTAAAGACAAAAAAAATTATATTATTGATAAAATAATCTGAGGATTATTACTTAAGCTTGTCATACTTTGATTTTTACTTTGTTTTACAAAGTACATATAGTGAAACATTATTGAATATGCAATAACTATGTAATTATTAAACTTGAGATGTGTTCAAAATTTTGGGTTGGGGGTATATGATCAAAAGGAATTTGGAGAACACTGCTATAGTAGATCAAGTCCCATCACACCTTGAATCCCCATTTACCTCAGTCACCTTTGTCAATACTAGTTGATTCACATCCACTACACCTGATCTTCCATTATTATACTACTCTACAGTCTTCTAAACTGACCGAATCTTCACTTCTACTTCAACCTTGCTGGCTCCACCCCAAACTTCCTCATGCATTGTTGATAAATTTCCATTTGGAGCTTATATCCATAGATATTTCCCATGGACTATACTTCTTGTTAGTGAGATCAGTGTGATTCTCCTTGGTTTGCACTGGCTCTGGATTCATTTTAATCCAGAGACTGTGACCAAAGCGATGCTGAGCCAGTTCTAGATCAGAGCCTCAAGAAGGCCAGAAAGCTTCCACTATGAACTTTGGGAACCCTGACCTGCTGTGAAAAAAAGTGTAGGCATGGTGCTAGAAAGTTCATATGGAGAGGGAGAGGGTGAGACCCTGGGGAGAAGAACAGCAGAGAGATCTAGCTAGCTGAGCTCACCCTCCAGACTTCTCTCTCCACTAGGATGCCAGATACCCATCAGGTTCCAGCCCATTCAAAGCTCCAGATGATTTTAGCTCCATATGAGATCCCAGGAATCAGAAGAATCACCTAGGTGAGCATCGTCCACCTAAAGTAGTTTGAGAGTTAGTAAAATCATTGTTTGGTGTGGTACATTAAGCAGCAATGAATAATAATAATCCCCTCTCTTATACACTTAGTATATAAGAAGTTCTGGAAACTTCTCCTGTGTTGATTACAAAGTGACTTGCCACTAGAAGACATTATGTCATAGCCTTCCCAGGTGGCACATCCCTCACTTCCCAGCTGTAACGCAGCTAATGGCAATAGCGGGTGCTCTCCTTGCTCCCCATTGTCTTCTTGCAGAGACCTCTGCTCTCTTGAAGCTCAAGCCATCTGGCTACCTGTGTCTTTACGTTTTATTGCTGCCATCTGCTGATTTCTTGGCTATTCCTCTTTACTCACAGATAATCTAGTTATCGGCACGTGGCCAACTCCTACATTTTCATCATGCTCAGTGGTTTCAACAGTCATGACCTAGCCTGTAACCTTTCTCAGGACTTCTTGCTGTTCTCTTCCACTGTCATGACCTAGAACTTTTAAAATAAACCACCTCTGACACAGATGTTAAATTTTTGATTCTTTCAGGTATGCTTTTCATGTGATCCTTTTCACGTGTGTTGTTACCTGCACGGCAACTCTTCATGACCACATCAAGATCTACAATAAGCAATGAAATGTCACTGAAGAAAATGACACAAATATCCAGAAACACTCCATCAACTATTACAAATTTCAGATGGACAGCCAACACTGCCCAGTGATAGTAGTTAATAGTACTTTTTGATTTAAGTCTGAATTCTCTTTTCAGAACAACTCCTTCATGCTCTCTTCTTTCCTAACATCCTTATATCTCTCTTGTTTCTCTTACTCTCCAATAATGACACTCTCTTTAACCTCAGAAATAACTATCTCCTATCAGCACATCTGACCACTCTGTATCTGTATTGTCTTTATTCCTGTTTACAAAGGTTCACATCAGCCATCCTCTTGGGCTCACCACCTCTCTGTACCACTGGATCACATTCCCTCTTGCTTTTACAAAAGTTTTTATACTTTCAGTAATTTTCTTTGTCTTTTTTTCACCAATGTACCATTCACTTCAATACACAATCAAACAACAAACTTTAAGTCATCTATCATGGCAAAATTTCTTTTAAAGTAAACACAAACAATAGTATATTGGGCTTTTTTTCAAATTCTAAACCCAACTTCTCTTGCCAATATTCACAATAAATATTCATACTGAATAATCCACAGTCTTTATTTTGCCAAATCTAAGTAGCAATGATTCTGGTGCCCTCTTAAATTTCTCCCACAGCATCACCATTTATACAGTCCTTCAACCAGAAATCTCATTTTTAGCCTGAATTCCATCTTGACATCCTCCCCCAAATCCACTCCACCAGGAAAACCCAGCCTCTCTCCCTCTACATATTGATACCCCTTGCATTTCATTCCCACCACATTGCCCTGGTACCATCACAGCATACTTGCCCTAACTATAGCAGTAGCCTTCTAGAAGTTACCTCCCTTCTGGTCTCCATAACAGTCAGAATGCTCTTTCCAAATCATAAATCAGCTTATGTAGTTCAACTGCTGAGAACCTTTCTGTGCTTGTTTGTACTTAGAATCAAATTCAAAGGGTCTTGTGGCCTTTTGAAGATGCACCTGATGGCAGGATTGGGTTAATACTTATTCCAACTCCATGCACCTCAAAGAGAGAACATTCTATGGAAAGAAAATCAGTAAATGTCCTGTCCTTTCTCACCAAGAGCTTCCCATCCTCACACCTCTAAGCTCTCCTATCCTAAGGCCTTGAAAGGTGGGGGTAGGACTACAGTCCAGCTCTGCCTGGGACACCAGGCAAATTCACCTTGAATTTGTTCAGGAGATGGCAGTGAAGGGAGTACTAAGAAGCCTATTTGGCTGCAGCTATCCATCCAGCAGAAACAGTAATGATGTTTTGATCTCCATCTACTGACTCTGGAGTCCCATCTCATTTGGTTCCAAATTCTGGAGCAATCTCTGAAACACAGACCTTTTACTTATTGGCACACACTAATGCCCCAAACTCTATGTAATTTGACTTTTTATTACCTCTGAAATTTCACTTTTGTCACTCCCCTGTGTTTACTGGGCTTCAATTATTCTGGCTTTCTCCTATTTCCTAAAATATAGCCATAGTTTTCCTGCCACACTGCCTGCTTGCAGCTCTCTCAAAGTTGCCCCTCACTTGTTTTCATATGATTGGCTCCTCCTTTCTCTTGCAGTGGCCTTCCCCACACAATGTCACATGGCTTCTCTGGTGCCACTGTGGTCTCTTGCAGCTCACTGCCTTATCTCTCAAGTACCAAGCACATCTTTATGTGATGTCTATTTCCTTATTTTTCACCGTCCTCACTTGATGACCCTGATGAGGAAATAGCTCCTTCTAGTTCACTATTGTATCCCCAAGGCTTAAACTATAGGAATGATGTTTAATAAATAAATGATTACATGGAACTAGCAATTGGCTTTCTGACTTGATAATTACAATGTTTGTATTTCAATTAATTTCATGTTAATTTTCACACTCCCATAATTGTTTTGTTCTGGCAAATTCGCTATTTTTTTAAACCACAAAACAGAGTACCAAAAATGCAAATGACTTAAAGAGATTTCACAGGGGATATAGCTCAGTGCTAAAGAACTAGCTTAGCATATCCAAGGCCCTGGCTTTGATCCCCAGCAGCTTAACTATAGAAGGACACTTACTCAATGAAACTTATCGATTATGTATACATGATGGAACCTTTTTATTTCCTGGTGCTGGGGACTGAACAGTGCTCTACCACTGAGAAATCCCTAAACCCCATCAACTTTGTTTTTTTTTTGAGGCAGGGTCTCACTCTAGCCAAGGCTGCCCTGGAATTCACTCTGTAGCCCAACTAGCCTTCAACTCATAACAATTCTCCTACCTCAGCCTCCCATGTACTGGGATTGTAGGCATGAGGCACCAAGCCTGACCCATATCAAACATTATATATATATATATATATATATATATATATATATATATATATATATATATATATATGTGTGTGTGTGTGTGTGTGTGTGTGTGTGTGTGTGTGTGTGTGTGTGTGTGTGTAGTTTATTTATTTACAAGCAGAGAGAAAGAGAGAGATGGAGAGAGAGATAGAAAGAATGGGCATACTAGGGCCTCTTGTCTCTGCAAGAGGACTCCAGATGTATGTGCCACTTGTGGATCTGCCTTTATGTGGGTGCTGGGGAATCAAACTCTGGCCATTAGGCTTGCAGGCAAGCATCTTAACAGCTGATCCATCATCACTCAAGCCCCATATCAAACTTTTAATAGAACTTTTCTAGACGGAAAACACGACATCAGAAAGTTATGGTGGAATAACTAAAGCACATATATTTTCTATCATGTTAAAGAATGAATTTACATATCACTTAGGTATCATGTATACAGAAGACTCTTCATAATTAAAAAAAAATCTATGGAACAGAATAAAATTAAAACTAGTTACCAAGGTAAATAGAATTATCCTCTCCCATTCTCATCCCATGTTGAAATCGGGTTGTGCTCTGCTTTGAGTTACTCCATATTGATTAAAGCAGTGTTTGCCCTAAGAGGCTCCATTTTGTAACCAGCATTTGGAATCATTTTGAGTGCAAATAGCAAAGGCAGGTTGATTTTTATATCTCATTGTGGATGTAAATACCACCACCTGTCCAGCATCACTCCTGAAGGACAGACTGACAACTTAAAAGTAAAAAGGTAGCACCCTACAAATTTATCAAAGTGCATTGAGGTCATATGAGCACATGGGTATATTAAAATCCTATCAGGGAAACCAGTCTCAAGAAATTATGAAACACTCCAGACTAAGAAAGAGTACAACCCCCTCAGCTGGACTTCACAAAGAGGACACCTAAGACTAACTAGATATATTTGCTCTATTGTGTGTAATATGTGATCTGAGAGTTTAATAACTCTCAGATTAATAATTAAGGTTGGAGTAAAATAAAAACTGTTTCAGTTACAAGGTTTCAGAAAAAACTGGGATTTACTGTATTCAGTAAATTCATAACTGGTGATTCTGTTTGTTTTGTGTATGATAGGTATTCATGTGTGTACATGTGTGAGTGTGTATGTGTGGAGGCCAGCGGATGGCATTGTCTTCCTTAATTTTCTTCCGCAATTATCTTCCTATCTATTTTTGCTTGTGTATGTGTTTGTAATGTGTGTGGGGGGGTATGCCCCTGCAACATCCTGTGTGCTCACCTGCAGCAGGTGTGTTTGCCTGTGGTGCCTGAAATGGAACATCAGGAGTATTCCACTCAATCATTCAAATCTCTTACTGATTCTGGCACTTGCTATTTTTTTTTATACGAGCTTTGGCAATTCTCATGTTATATATACAATTGTGGTTACAGATGCAGATGATCATGCCCAGCTGTTTATGTGAGTCCTGAGGAACAGATTTAAATGATCTCTCAGATTTCCTCAGATCCTTATGCTAACTCAGAAGTGCTCTTAACCATGGAGCCATATTTCTAAGCCTCCACCTTCTCTTTTTGAGACAGGGTCTATCACTGAATCCAAGGCTCAGTGATTTAGCGAGATATGATTAGTCAGCCAACAAACTACAGGAATCCTCCAGTCTCTGCTTCCCCACTGCTGAGATTATAGGAACATACTGCAGCCACAGCACGCTTTTCTGTAGGAATACAAACTCAGGTCCTCATGCTTGCACCAGAAGCACTACCCATTGTGCCTCTGGTGATGACATTGGGGAAGGTTGTGGAGTCTTTGAAACTTGGTGGCTGGCTGGTGTACATAGACCACTGGAGGCATGTCTTAGAAGATATACTCGAATCTGGTCCCAGCTTGAGTGAGCTCTCCTGGCCATGTGAGAAATGGAAGGAGCATAGATTTTGAAGTCAAATATACTTGGCCCAACTTCAAATTCTACATCTTACTGGCCATGTGACATTAGTGAAATGAATTACAATATTTGTAATCTCCTTTTATAAAATAACTAATTAATTAGTGCTGCTACTAATTAATTAGTGCTCAAGAGAATTAAAGACTCATCTTAATTATTTCCAAGTTTTGCTTTAGGCTGGTACAGGGTAGGAAGTGTGCACTCTTTTAAGACTAGGAGAGTGATTTTTTAAAAAATCATTGTGTGTGTGTGTGTCTGTGTGTGTATGTGCATCTGCTATGACATGCCATGCACATGGAGGTCAGAGGGCAGTGTTGGTCCATTCCAGATCCACCCTAGACACACTTTAGGGCTGGACCCTAGGATCTGGCCAAGGTGACACACCCTCCAGCCAGGTGGCTGGAGAAAAACTTTAATAAACGCTTGAATCTATTGGGAGGCATTCATTCAAACTACCATAATCCACCCCCAGCCCCCAGTAGACTTAGAACAATTTATATTATGTTCAGTCCAACTTTAAAGGTCTCGCAGTCTTTACCAACTTTAAGGCTGTTCTAAAGTCCCAAGTCTTATCTGAGATTTAAGATTGTCTTTTAACTGTAAATTCTATAAAATCAAAACAAGATACAGGGCTGGAGAGATGGCTCAGTGGTTAAGGCACTTGCCTCCAGTGCCTGAGGCCCCGGGTTCAATTCCCCAGGACCCACATAAGCCAGACCCAAAAGGTGGTGGCCCTGGTGTGCACTCTCTCTCTTTCTTTCTCTCTCTCTCTCTCTCTCTCTCTCTCTCTCTCTCTCTCTCTCTCTCTGTATCTGCTTGAAAATGAATAAATAAAATATTTAAAAAAAACAAGATATAAACTTTTAACATATTATGGAACAGAGTAAACATTTCCAGCTGCTATGAGGCATAACAAGACTGGGCCAATGAAAACTCAACAACCATTAGGAAAATATCAAACATCTGCAGTTCAAATCCAATATTATAACCAGTGACTGGCAGTCTCCAGATTTTCCAATTCTGTCCTTCCAGCTTGGCTGAGTAGCTGGAAAAAATCTTCCATCCTGAGCCAATAGCACTCCATGGTAGCCCCTGCACAGTCCTGGTGAATCCAAAACATCTTCAGGTCTCCATTGCAAACCACATTCCACCTTCCAATGGCTTCACTGGCCAATCAGGGACTTCATGCCCTGTTTCATATACCACATCTCAGCAGCGGCTCCTGGAACCATGTGCACTTCATGACCCTCTCTATGCATGCATTTCTCATGCTTCCAAAAGCAATACCAGGTATGAAGGACACAGCCATGTTGTTAATCCAGTGACAAAATAAACTGTGACCTTGAAGAGAAGACTCTTTCCTTTCGGCTATTTCCTTTCAAAAAAGTTTGCACAGATTTTCATTCAGTTCTTCCAGGGTGGAAACACCCCAGGCATCTCTCTACTGTTTCCATGTAAAGCAGTTGGGCAGATGTAAAGCAGATGGTTAAGTTTTGTTGTCAACTTGATCTTTTTAATTATCTTGGGTAGGTCTCTGAGGATGTTTACAGGAAGGCAGCCTCTCAGTAGGTGGCAGGATGTAAAGAAGCTAGAACTAAACGTCCTTTCCTGTGTGGGCAGTGTAGAAAGGGAATTCCAGAGACTCAAGAAGCCATTAAGTCTGGGGAAGGGTTGTAAGACCCCACTCTCAGGCTATATAAAGGAGAAGAAATTCTCTTTGACCATCCTGCCTGTTTGCTAGTGTGTGTATGGTGTAGGTGGTGGGTTTTTCTCTCTGTTTGGATCTGTGAAAGAGGGCCAGCCTCTTTTGCTGTTATGGAATTTCCCCTCAATCTGTAGTTTCGATAAATACTTTTCTCCCCCAAATTGTGCCTGGTTTGAAGATTCATCCCAGCGATGTGTGGCTGACTACGACAGTCATCTTCAATCATGGTAATATCTCTAACATTAGCACCTTTCATAATTTAAAGCCAGTCTCTGTGCCAGTAAATTAAACTTGCTTTGAGGTTTTTCCAACTTTAAATGTTACATTCTCAGTTCCATATCCTTAGCCAAACACAACAGTCCATTTTTTAAATTCAACCTTGGTCAAACTCTCTGGGCATGGGCAGTAGGACGCATCCACCCCTTGTTCCAGTTACACAAATGCATTAAAGTTTTCTGCAGTCTTTCCTTCCCCTTAGAAAGTTCACAAACCAAGCCTAAAATTCAGTCCTCTCTGTACTTGGCATTTCCAAATTCTCAGCAGAATAATCTATAAAACTCGGCATACCACTCTGGAAGGCATCATCAGTTGCAAGTACCAAGTCCATGTCCATTCCTCCAGCACACAAGTTCCAGACAACCAAAATCCACATGGTCAGATTGTTCTCAGCAATCACCCCACTCCTGGTACCAATTCTGTCATAGTCAGCCACACGCCACTGGGATGAATCTCCAAACCAGGCACAGTTTTGGGAGGAAAGTATTTATTGAAGTAACAGATCCAGAGGAAGTTCCATAATGGAGAAAGAGGCTGACCCCCTTTGTAAGCAGAGAGAGAAACCCATCACCAGCATCCCTAAAAGCAAGCAAGCACACTGAAAACTCTCAAAAAGCAGGAACTCCAGGCTTGAGTTTAGACTTCTCTTTGCATATGTATAGCTGGAATTCCAGATCCACCTCAGACATATCTTAGGGCTGGACCCTAGGATCAGGCAAAGGTGACACATCCCCCAGCCATTCAAACTACTATATCTTTGCTGTCCTCCTTGTCTGAGAAAGGGCTACCTGGCCCATGAGCTTCTGGGGAGTCTGCTTTCTCCATCTCCCATCTTGCCTTAGGAACGCTGGGATTACAGATGTGCACCATTTCACCTGGCTTTATGTGAGTTCTGGGGATCAAAACTCATGTCCTTATGTGGTACCCTGCTAATGAGGCATGGAGGATGTAGGGTTTTGCTGAGTCTGACAGGCTTCTGGGACAGTCTCCTTCTGATAGGGAAGTTGAGGCAAAGTCCAAGGGCCCCTGTAAATCTTAGCAATCCTGAAAACTCCAAAGCCCCTAGGCAGGCCACAGCTGTCCCCTGAGATAAGATAAGCAGTTCAAAGCCTAACTTATTCCAACTGCAAATAACAAACCTAAACAACAAGGTTTCATTTCCTCTGCTAACATCACCATTCTATCCATGTATAGAGTC